>APFE030948183.1:36590-64675 GCA_000404065.3 Pinus taeda | reverse complement strand
AGCCGGCCAAGAGTTGAGAGAAAGCTTCGGCAGATGAAGGCGAGCCTACCCGGGGCGAGCTCGGGGCCTCCATGAGGGTGAGCCCAGCTTAATCGTCCCTCCTAGCAGAAGATGTGCGCTCTAAATCCACATAAAATAAAAAAGGAACGCAGAAGAGGAGGGAGAAGGGCCCAAAGCCACGGGCCACAAAGTAGCAAGGGTGCGAAGGCGCCGAGATGCAGCTAGGGTTCCATGGCTACACTAGAGCTCAAACGCGAATTCTCTTCCAAAAGTTTTTCTATTGGAGGTATTAGGATGGTTTAGTTTTTTTTTTTGTAGGCTGGGGCGGGACTCTCCGATTTACATGTCCATTAAGTACTCCTCAACGGGGGAAGGGTAGCCCAAGATTTGAACCCAAGACTTTCGGTTCGGTGAGACTTCATTTCCACGGCCATTGCCGCTTGAGCTACCCCATGTGGACGTATTAGGATGGTTTAGTTATTAATTATAAATATAATGATTAATTTTGTGTGTATGTGTGTGTGTTTTTATTTTTATTTTTATTTTGACTAAGTCAAAATGTTAAACAAGACATTACAACATCTCTACCATACTGGATTGGAGGGCATCTCTAGTATTTGCTTCACTTGATTAAAAATAATTGTCCTAAATGCAGTAAAACCAGAAGAAACAGCTTTAACGATGGGTACTATAGACACAATTAGCACCATCGAAGAATTTCTTGGATGCTATCATGATTCCATGAAAGTTACTTGCTAAATTCGACTTGGAAACGTCTTGAACTGCTTTAAGACTCTATTTGACAACTCCACTTTTGGAGGAATACAATAAGATTTTGTAGGGGTGATGACGAATCTCCTCATCTCAGTTGTTTCCTCAACCATCGTAGGGTTCTTTAGGAGCTTCAAGTTCATTTAGGTCTAGCTAAGCACAACTTTAAATCCTCTAAAGGCATTAGAAATTGGGTTGGTGTGGGAAATCATATGCTTGAGTGCCAAGATACTCAACTTGGATGGTTTCACAAAGGGATTTAATAAATTATAGAACTCAGGAGTTGTTCTGTGATAACTAAGAATACCCTTGTGCACAAGAGCATTAAGGAGGAACACGATCTCAAAATGAATTCTTGGGCTATGTGGCAAGGTGAAAAAAAGATTCTCTTTTGAAAACATACACATCTGACTCCTCGTTAACTTTCAAAATACGAGAATGTGACTTTTCATCCAACAGTCGGTTCTGTTAGAAATAATGCATGGAATCTTCCATTGTATAATCAATGCAAAGAGACATGACAATTTTGTTGGCCAAGCATTTTCCCAATGCAATGTTAGGGGTGAAGTTCAAGGTTCAAAATAAAGGATCCTCATCATCCAACAAAGAAAAATGGACACCCACATAGATATCGTCGTGTATGATCTTGTAATATATCTAGGAAGGCACCCAATGTTGTAACACCCTAACTATAATTTCTTTGTCATTTACAATGATTACATTCCTAATATTTGTGACAAGGAATTCAATCTTAAAATCACATTTTATCAGTGTGTCATTACCAAACAACTGATCCTAAATAAGGAAACTCCTGCACATTTTATCAAATGGGTCCATATAAAAATCAACACTAGAAGTGGGTTCTCTCTAGGCCATCGCAAATTCATTGAGATTTAGTAGTGAATCAATCTCATGTAGAATGTGAGAAAATTTAAAGAGGAGAGTTTTTCTTCTTTTGTGTAATATAGAGGAGGTTTTAGTACCAACCTTGACCTTGAGAGGATGACTGCAAAATATGAGCTTCCCATGATTACTGAGGGTTATTGCCTCCTTCACAACACTAGGAGCTATGAACTAAAAAAAAGGTGTTGGGAGAGACCTTACAGATGCCATTGTTCTTTAAAAAGTAATTGCAACTGTCATTAGTGCAGTTTGTGAAGTTTAGATATGTAAATGGCAGAGTCCAGGATGTATTCAGTCTGCATCATACCACTCCAACATTGTTTTCTAGGAATTCTATAAGCTCTTTTGCACTCACACCCTCTCTAAATGATCTAGGGAATAAAAAATATGCTAAAAAATAAAAGTGCTCAAATTCTACCGCAACTAGCACCAAATTGTATACCTCATCATTCTAATTCTAACGAGACTTGAATTGCCTCAATCCGACAACGTATGAGAAAGTTATCATGTTCTGAAGTTTTTTGGCAAACAACTAAAATGGCAACTTGTAGGGTTGACTTGGAAGATTGTACGATGGTGTGGCAATGATGTAAGTAGGTTATTGTGCAATACGGTTGTCAGAGGACCAATCAAGATAGGACAAGTGGCAATTTTATATTAGTTGTGGTGATTCGGGTTCGGCCAATCGCAGGCCACCACTTGGCCTAATCAATGGTTAACACGTGGCACTGTAGAAAGTTGCCATGTGGCTCTGGTTTTGGCGCCAAATTTGTGGTTATGGACTAACCAACCTCAGCAAGGTTCGACCTCGAGACCTCTGAAAATATAGACCAACGACTTACTGCTACACTACATTATGTCTCTTGTTATACATTTTGGGTGAGTTGTATTTATTGTTTAACTATTTTTCTATTTGGGGTGGGGGGGGGGTCCCACCGGCGGCTCGCCTATCCAGCCCAGCCCTGGGTTTTATTTGTTTTTATATGATCGAGCATAAGGCAAAAGGGACAGGGAGTTGGCTCCCAGCCCCAGGTTCTAACATATACCACGTAATCTCTGACGAATATCACGGAAGGGGCAAGGTGTGTGGCACCTTGTTCACAACCTAGCCCATGACCATATGACAATGAACACGACTAGGAGCGGGACCAAATAAGCGCGTGACCTCTGGCCTGTGCCCCCTATCATATTTCATGCCACGTGACCAAAAGGGCGGAAGTTAGGGGCGTAGTGTCAATTTAAATGTCTAACAATTTGCACCATTTTTCGATTGAATTGTCGCCAAAACCACACGAGTATGTTACCTCACATATCCGCCAAAGGCATAATTCGTTGCCAGTTTGACATAGGGTCAATTTTGCAGGACAGATAGCAGGGAAGTGAAAGAGGCCTACCTTTGCCATTTTTTAGCCTTTTTGAGCCCAAGAAGAGCCTACAAAGGGTTTTTTGGGTGTTCTGGACACAATGGTAATGTTATTTTTGTGATTTGAGCATTGTATGTTGATGTAATTTGACATTTGAGAATAATATTTAAAGGGACAAAATTGGAAGCTAGACAAGGTGATGTAGCCCAAAAGGGGTGAACTCCATCATCAAATTGTTGTTTTGTGATGCTGCATGTTGTCTATTTTTCGCTGTTAAAATCTACAAAACTCAACTAAGTTTATGTGCTTTTGAAATTTCAATCCATTGCCCATAATACATAAATAGCTTGCAAAATTTTACAAGAAACCTTCAATTTTTTGATTTCATATGAGTTTGGTATTAGAGCATGGTTGTTTTGAAGGTTTGACAGTTTTTGCAAGTGTTTTCTTGAATGATTACAAGTTCTAAATTGAGAAGAGGAGAAGGAGTGCTTGAATAACCAAACCCTCAAATTGGTTCAAGGAGGTCTCCACAAATTCCACCAGTCATGGCACATGAAGAAGGACATGAGCTTAAGTATAAGGATGAGATAGCTTTTAGAAAGTCTTTCTATGATATGTCAGAGATGGTAAAAGTGTTGTACAATGAGAGGACATCAAGGTTGCAAGGAGAAAGTTCTAATCATCCAAAAGGTAATGGTGGTGATGGGAGAAAGCCTCCACCTCCACCTCATCCTTCACCTCCATATACACCTCCATCCTCACCTCCTTCTTGACCTCCTTCATCTCACAGACCTTCTCCTCCTCCATATCCAAAAGTACATGCTAAGTCTCCTTTGATTAAGCTTGATGGAAAGTTTCAATTGACTATGTACAATGGGGAAGTAAATGCTGAAATGTTGGATAATTGTGTTTGTTAAATTGGAGTCTATTATAAGATTCAAAATATTGATGATGAGGTTACAAATATTTAGCTTGCTTCTTTTTGTTTGGAAATCACATCCCTCATCTGGTGGGAGGCCAGAACTCAAGAAGATTTGAAGAAAATTGGTAAAATTATCTCTTCTTGGAATGATTTTATAGTTGCATTAAGAAGACGATTTTATCCATTAGCTTACATGCAAAAAGAGATTATGGATAGGCAAAATTTTAGATAAGCTAAAGGCCAGAGTGTCCAAATTTACACATAAGAATTTAGAAGAGGAGCTTTAATCTTTGGTGTTGATTTTTCTTCACAAGATACTCTCCTTAAATACATAGGTGGATTACATAGTTATTTGAGCCATACTATACTTATGTTTAATCCCACCAATATAGATGAAGTATGTGTTCAGAAAACTCATTTAGAATCAAGATTCAAAAATGTTCCTCAAGAGACTAGCAAGAAACCTTCCAAATCTGGAGATAAAGGAAAGGGCAAGTTTAAAGGCAAAGGAAAAAATAATGCTGCAGTCAAGAAAGAGGGAGAGAAACTTATCTGTAAACATTGTTCAAAAGAAGGCCATGATGAATACCACTATTGGAAATTACATCCAGAAATGAGACCAAAGAAGTTCAATAACAAGGGGAAAAAAAGACCGCTACTACAACTCAACGAGATCTAGAATCTGATTTAGGTGATGAAACCAAAATCACAACCATGGGAATGAAAGTTATAGCTTCTAATGAAAGTACTAGTCCTTCTAGTAAGCCTATTGAATCTCAAAATGATAAAGAAAGAAGTGATATTTTTCATATCAGGGTCATTACAAAAGATACAAAAGTTGATATATTGGTTGATAATGGATCCCAAGTCAGTCTTATCTCTAAAGCAATTGTCAAGAAAATAAATCTAGAAACTACACCTCATACTATACCTTTCCCTTTGGGTTGGGTATGTGATGATGCCAAGTTACAAGTGACAAGAAAATGTAAACTCAAATTCTCTGTCACTGTTAATTTTATAGATGAGGTAGAGCTTGATGTTGTACCACTTGATATTCATGGAATTGTTTTAGGGAGTCCATGTTTGTATGACCGAAAAGCCATATTCTATTTTCATGAGAAAAATATCATCTTTTTAAATATGGAGTTGAGTATATTGTTAGAGCACATCGCAAGAAGATGAACTTATCTCTTGTTAGTGTTGGTCAGATGAAAAGGCTTGTAAATGCTAGTAAGAATTTTGTGTTGTTAATGATTAAAGCTAAATATATTGTTGAATCTTAAGCTTTCACAGGATGTGATTCAAAACTCAAGCATGAATTGGTCGAATTTGTTAACACTTATGACAAGATATTTCAGGAACCTGAAGGGTTGCCTCCTAAAAGAGGAATCTAACATGAGATTCACTTGCAGAAGAAGGCACCACTTCCAAATATTGGCATGCATAGAATATCAGTTTTAGAGAATGTATAAATCAAAAAGCAAATTCAAGAGCTGCTTGAAAGAGGGGTCATCAGGCCTAACACATCTCCTTGTGGGTCTCCTATTGTCTTGGTTCCAAATAAAGATGGTACATGGCACATGCGTGTGGATTTTTGAGCTTTGAACAAGATCAAGGTAAAGAATTGCTATCCTCTTCCTCGCATTGATGATTTTCTAGAACAATTAAAGGAAGTTGCTTACTTTACTAAATTATATTTGAGAAGCGGTTATCATCAGATAAGGATTTCTGAAGATGATATATTGAATTATGCTTTCAAGACAAAACACGGTTTGTTTGAATGGTTAGTTCTAACGTTTGGGCTTTGTAATTCACCTACAACATTCATGAGAGTTATGAATGATGTGTTGAGACCATTCGTTGATGATTTTGTCATAGTCTACTCAGATGATATTCTGATTTTTAGTAAGACTCATGAAGAGTATGTTAAGCATGTGAAACAAGTTTTAGATGTCTTGAAAAAAGAGAATTTATATTTGAAGATGCCTAAGTGTGAATTTGGGAAAACCTCTTTGGTTTATTTGGGTCGTGGAGGGGGTGAATTGAAGATTGATCCCTCAAAAGTTGGAGTCATTATGAATTGGCCTAAACACAAAAATGTAATAGAAGTTAGGAGGTTTTTGGGAGCAACCCAATATTGGAGAAAATTTATCACTAACTTCTCACTCATTGCAATAGCATTACATGCTTTGACAAATGTGAAACATGTCTTTCAGTGGGGAGGCAAGAAACAAAAAGCCTTCGAAATTTTGAAAGAGAAAATCAATACAACACCAATTCTAGCACTTCCAGATCATAAGCAGCCATTTGAGATTCAAATTGATGCAAGAGATATGCTATGGGAGCTTCCAGATCTTAAGCAGCCATTTGAGATTCAAACTGATGCAAGAGATTATGCTATGGGAGCAGTTTTGATGCAACATGGTAAGCCTATTTGTTATCATTATGAAACATTTACCAATGCAGTAATTAACTATCCAACTTATGATAAAGAAATGTATACTTTGGTACGAAGCATGAAGAAAGGGAAGCATTATTTGATGGGTAAAGAAACAATCATTCATACTGACCATAAACCTTTTCAATGTTTACAATTGCAAACCAAGCTACAATAAGTTCGACATTTCAGGTGGATGGGGTTCGTACAACAATTTCATTTGGTAATCAGTTATAAGAAAGTTTTATACAACAAAGTTGCAGATATGTTATTAAGGCATAATGTTAACGCATCTGTCATCCTTAAGCATAACCCAATCATGCATGAAAGTTATATTGAACAATATGCTCAAGATGAATATTTTAAGGATGTTTATGCAACTTTGAGTCAAGGAAATCATGTTGAAGAGTTGGATTATCATGTTCATAACAAGTTATTGTATCATGTTGACAAGGTATATGTTCCACAGGGTGAATGAGTCAATGTCATAAGGGAAGCCCACACTTCTCTTATTGCTGGTCACTTTGGTGTAGGAAAAACAATTACACATATTCAGAGGTATTGTTATTGGCCTCACATGAATGAAATTGTTTCAAGATATGAGAGAGAATGTTCCATGTGTTCTATTAGCAAGCCTAGAAATAGGAAATTGGGTTTGTACACTCCACTTCCTATTCCTTTTCATCAATGGGAAAGTATTTCTATGGATTTTGTAGGAGGACTACTAATGTCTAGAAAAGATCATGATTATATATATGTTGTTGTGGATCATTTCAAAAAAATGTATGTGTTGATGCCATGTAAGAAACAAGTTACAGCTAAAAAAACAGCAAATATGTTCTTCCAAAATGTATGGGTTAACTTTGGGTTTCCCACTTCTATTATTTTTGATTGAGCTTCTCGATTTTTTGGGAAGTTTTTGTCAAGTTTATGGAAACTCACAGACACCAAGTTGAAGAATAACATTTTATTTCATCCACAAACCGATGGCCAGAGAGAAGTAGCGAAAAAAACAATAGTGCATCTCCTTTGAGGATATTGTGGTAAGCATCCTAAACTATGGAATGAGCATTTACATTACATCCAATATGCCTACAGTCGTGCCAAGCATTAATCTACGAAAGTATCTCCATTTGAAGTTTGTTTGGGTTATTTGCCAAAGTCTCCTTTGGATTTCATCTTTGGTAAATATATTGTAGTAAATGGACATAGTGATGAGGACAAAGCCAAACATTTCATTGGACAAATTCAACTAGTGCATCAAAGAGTGCAAGAACAACTAGATAAAAGCAAAGTAAAGTACAAAGAAAGACATCACAAACATCGGGTTGATCATGCTTTCCAAGTGGGAGATCAAGTTTGGTTGTACATCAACAAGGAAATACTTCAAGGTGAAGGTAAAAAGCTCAAGCAAATAAGATATGATCCTTTCAAAATCTTAGAGAAGATCGGTAACAATGCTTTCCGATTAGATTTTCCACCTTATATGAAAATTTATTCTATTGTGAATATGGAAAACTTGAGATTGTATGAGCCTCCAATGATTGATGAGCATGAAGAGAATGTTCAAATTCCATCTATAGAATATTTTGCTCCTAAATATTTAAATGAGTTGCATAAAGACTCAATTCTTGACAGGAGATTAATAACTTCACGTAGAGGCATTGTGGAGTATCTTCGAGAGGGGCTCAAAGGTACCAATCTAGGTAAAGCAAGGTGGATTGAGATAAAAAAAAGTGATATATTTGTACCCTCACTTACTTTCTAAGTAAAAACAAACTTTTAGAGGTCCAAAAGCTTTGAGTGGGGAGGAATGATCTAGGGGATAAAAAAATATGCTCAAAATAAAAGTGCTCAAATTCTCTTGAAACTAATGCCAAATTATAGATCTCATATTTCTGATTCTAATGATGCTTGAATCGACTCAATCTGAAATCATATGAAAAGTTATCGTGTTTTGAAGTTTTTGGCAAACAATAAAAAAATCAACTTACAGGGTTGATTGGGAAGCTGACTGGGAAAAGCGTATGATGAAATGGAATTGACATCGGTGGGTGATTGTGCAGTACATGTTTTAGAGGACCAATCAGGACATGACAAGTGGAAAGTTTATATTGGTTGTTGTGATTCAGATTCAACCAATTACAGGCCACCACCTGGCCCAATCATTGACCGACACGTGGCCCTGTAGAAAGGTGCCACGTGGCTCTAGTTTTGGCTCTAAAATTATGGTTCTAGACTGACCAAACTCAGCGGGGTTTGACCCCAAGATCTTTGAGAACACATACCAATGACTTACCACTACACCACACTATGTCTCTTGTTATAAATTGTGGGCGAGTAGTATTTATTGTTTAATCGTTCTGCCATTCTTTTTTGTGGGGGGGGGGAGGGGGGGGGGGTAGTCCAGATGACCGGTGGGATCAACCATTCAACCAAACCTTGAGTTTTTTGTAATTTTATATGGCTGAGCACAAGGCGAAAGGGGCGGAGATTTGGCCCCCAACCCCTGGTTCCAACATATACCACGTAACCTCTGATGAATATCACAGAAGGGGTGGGGTGCGTGGCACCTTGTTCGTACTACAACACACGACTATATGACAATGCACATGACTAAGAGTGGGCCTGGCGGAGCACGTGGCCTCTGGCTTGCGCCCTTGGTCGTATTGCATGCCATTTGACCAACAAAAGGGTGGAAGTTAGGGGCGTATTGTCAATTTAAACGTCCAACAATTTGCACCATTTTCAGCGGAATTGTCGTCGAACCCACGCGAATTTGTTGCCTCTCATATCTGCCAAATGCATAATTTGTTGCAAATTTTAACAAAGGGTCAATTTTGCAGGACGTTTAGCAAGGAAATGAAGAAAGAGGCCTAACTTGGCCATTTTCAGCCTTTTTGACCCCAAGAAGAGCTTACAAAGGGGTTTTTGGGTGTTTTGGAGACAATGGCACTGTTATGTTTGTGATTTGAGTATTGTGTGTTGATATAATTTGACATTTGAGCATATAATTTAAAGGGCCAACATTGGAAGCTGCACCCGGAGATGTAGCCCAAGAGGGGTGAACTCCATCATCAATTGTTGTTTTGTGATGTTACATGTTGTCTATTTTTCATTGTTAAAATCTGCGAAAGTTAACTAAGTTTACTAGTTTATGTTCTTTTGCAATTTCAATCCATTGCCCGTAAGACATAAACTAGCTTGTAAAATTTTACAAGAAACCTTCAATTTTTTAATTTCAGATTACTAAATCCACCCAAGCTTATTTGAGTTGGCTCCATCTTATACTCAACAACATCACAAATAATGCGTTTAATGAAACCATCCTTTATCAACATCCAATCAATTATCATTCTTCATTGGTCACCCCCATATAAATATAACAAATAAATGTTGTTAATTACCAATTTTCATGGGTTATCCATATATAAATCTAACATAAAAGTATAAATATTACTATTGACATAATACCTTTCACAGAAGTAGTGAGCTTATATTCAATCTCGAGACCAAAACAAATCAGTGAAGTAAGAGAACATATACCTGACCAAGCTGAGTTTATTTAATGGCAGAGTTTTTCTCACGCCTCACCTTGCCTCAAATTCCAAACGTGTTTTCCATGTTACATTGATCGATAATTGGTAAGTGGTTAGTGATTTGATAAAGAAGGAGACAAAATTTGTCTAGTAGGCAGGCCGTCTAGCTATTTCAGTGAACCTGTTGTCTACTGCTCATTTTTATCTTTATGACAATATGAAATTTTGAGGGGAAATCGAGTGATCATCTGGGTTTGCAAAGTGTAACCACCCTGCCCAAACTCCAATTTATTAAGTGGAGATAAAATATTTTTTCCAACCAAAAAAATGTGCTTCTCATTTCATGACAATTAATAGTACATTCCAAATGATGCATGAATCATTTTCATATCAGAAGAATTAAAATACATTTCATTTCATATGATGCATGAATGCTTCTCATATTAGTAGAATTAAAATACATTTCATTTCATGAAATTTAAAAGTAAATTCCATATCATGTATAATTTTCATTTTAAAAGAAGAAAAAATACATTTCATTACTCGCATACGTTCTCTTTTTCAAAACATTTTCCACACTACCAAGCCTCTTGACTTGTTAATTCAACAAAACTATAATGATCTTGGGGATGCTTCTCTCCCTTCTTTTTGATCATAGAAATAAAATATTAAGGAGTCTTAATTAATCACTTAATTCTTTAGGTACGATAGACCATATTGGTCTTAGTGGATGTTAACCATCATCATCATAATCAAGCTCATTTCCTTTTATAAGAGGTTGGTGATGGCATAATGTTCCTAGTGTGGGAGGTATAAGCAATTATGATTTTGGATTATGAGGATTCAATTGTTTCCTGGCATGAGAGTTTCATAGATATAATATATCTAGAATTTGATTTTTTGTTTTTAATAATAAAGTTGGGAATTTGTTAAAAAATATAATTTTGAAATTAAAAAATAATAGTGAAATTAACATATGAAATATATATTTATAGGGTTGGCATGATGGTGAGGGATGTTACATGACCTCAATGAAGTTAAAGTTGCAAAGTATTCATGGGGCTTAGGATGCATGAAAAAACAACCAAGTTGAAGCTTATGTAGTTTACGAGGGGATACAATTAGGTAAAGAAAATAGTTAGCTTCTCTCATTGTTTTGGGAGACTCCATCCTTATTCAACATTTGGTGAAGGGCTCCTCGACAAAACATCAAAAAATCTTATGAAAAGAATTAAGAAAGCAACATAAGAGTTTTCTTCAATAACATATTTCCATGTTCTCCATAATCTCAATAAGGATGTAGACTTATGTGATAATTAAGGGTATAAATTAAGATTGGGAGATTTAAAAATCAATGGTTGAATCAAGCCCTCTCCTATTCCTTAGAGATAAATGGATTGTCATTGCACAATTATGAAGGATTACATTATCAATCAATTATAATATGATATGACATGTAAATTTTATGTTTTGGTGGGTGATCTTTTTTTAGGTATATACCTAAAAAATGTCATTTTTTCGTTGTCCAATTTGGAGTCCCTCTGGGAAAATTATTGATTTGTTGGATAAGAGGGCTCAAGATTTTTTTTTTGAAGATATTCCTTTGTACCACATGATGTATTTCATGCGGTCCTTACACCCATTTGCATATAAATATAAAATTTTCATTCTAGTTAAAGAGAACATATAAAAACATTAGTGTCTCTCTGCAGAGTGTTTAATGGACATGACAGACAAGTTACATGTCGCATGATCGAGTTATGATGCCGCCAATTAAATGTTGGTCAACTAACATCCCTACTTGTGAGGATAAAACATTTTAAAATAAATAATTCCCTAATTTTAATTTCTTAATTTCCTTGTGTCGCCTTTTTGATTTCCTCCTTTTTATCTTTAAGTTTAACTCTTTTTATCCCTAATATTTTTGGTAAAATCACTTTTAATTCTCCCAACTTTGCAGTATAGTAATTATTCTTATAATTTCATAATACTCAGATTAACTATAATAATTATTTAATACATAAACAACCTTTGATTTGGGAATACTATTATGAATATTTTATAATATTGTCATGGAGGTTAAATCCCTACCATCCACTTAATAATTATTGATAATTAAATTAAAATTGTGGAAACATTATTTTGAAATAGACATGCCTATTGGCCTAATTTTTTTTCTTTTTCCTTTCTTTATATATATTTTTTTCATTTATATCCATCTAATTATTATTATTCTCCCCTCTCTTTAATGAATATATTTCAATCTTATCCTTTTCCTTTTCATATCTATTTTCTTATATTCTTTCTATTGTTAATTATACAGTGATTCACTCTAAGCATCTAAGGATTTTAAATAATAGTTTATCAAATATAATATCATCTTAACTAGTGTTCTAATAAATTCTCAGTACTAGCCTATATCAATTTTAACTTTGGATGTACCAAGTGCCTAGAGGGATCAAATCTTTTGATCAAGAGATTTGATCCCTCTCGGCACTTGGTAGATCCTAGTTAAGATGGATCTAGACTGATTTAGTTATTAATTATTAATTATAAATATATTTATGAATTTTATGCGTTTTATCTTATTTTATTTGTTTTTTAAATTTTATTTTATTTTATTTTGACTGAGTCAAAATGTTAAGCAAGACATTAAAACATATCTACCATACTGGATTGGAGAGCGTCTCTACTATTTACTTCACTCACTTAAAAATAAATGTCCTATATCTAGTAGAATCGGAGGAAACATCTTTAATGATGGGTATTATAGGCACAATTAGAACCATCAAAGACATTGCTTGGATGCTATCATGATTCCATGAAATTTACTTGCATAATTCGATCTGCAAACATCTTGAAATGGTTTAAGACTCTATTTGACAACTCCACGTTTGGAGGAAGACAATAAGCTTTTGTAGGGGCGATGACCAACGTCCTCACCTCAATTGTTTCCTCAACTATCTTAGGGTTCTTCCAGAGCTTTAGGTTCATTTAAATCTAGCTAAGGATAACTTTAAATCTTCCGAAGGAATTAAAAACTAGGTTGGTGTAGGCAAGCATATGCCTGAGTGCGAGGATACTCAACTTGGATGGTGTCACAGAGGGATTTATTAAATTATATAGCTCATGAATTATTCTGTGATAATTGAAAATACCCTTGTGCACAAGAGACTTTAGAAGGAACATGGTCTCAAAATGAATTCTTAGGCGGTGTGGCAAGGTGACAAAAATTTCACTTCTAGACACATACACATCTAGCTCTTAGTTAAATTTCAAAATACAAGAAGGTGCCTTTTCATCCAATAGCTGGTTTTGTTAGAAATAATCCATGGATTTTTCCATTGTATAACCCATGTGAAGAGACAAGACAATTTTGTAGGTTAGGCATTTTCCCAATGCATTGTTAGGGATGAATTTCAAGGTTTGAAACCAAGGATCCTCATCATCCAACAGAGAAAAAGGGACACCCAAATATATATTATCGTCTACAGTCTTGCAATATATCTAGGAAGGCACCTAAAGTTGTAAAAACATAACTATAGTTCCTTTGTCATTGATAATGCTCACAATCCTAATGTTTGTGACAAGAAATTCAATCTTAAAATCACATTTTATTAGTGTGTCATTACCAAACAATTGATCCCAAATAAATAAACTCACGCACCTTCTATCAAATGGGTCCATATGAAAATCAACACCAGAAGTGGGTGCTCTCTAGGCCACTAAAAATTCATTGAGATTTAGTAGTGAACTGATCTCATGTATAACATGAGAAAAATCTAAAGAGAGGAGTTGTTTTTCTTTTGTGTAAGCTTGAGGGGGTTTTAGTACCAACCTTGACCTTGAGAGGATGACTGTGGAATATGAGCTTCCCATGATCATTGTTAGTTACTGCCTCCTTCACAACACGAAGAGTTGTGAACTAAACAAAGGTGTTGGGAGGGACCTTAGAGTTTGTGAAATTTGGATATGTAAATAGCAGAGTCCAGAATGTCTTCAATTTACATCTGAATACCACTCCAACATTGTTTTCTAAGAATTTTGTAAGCTCTTTTACACTCACACCCTCTCTACATCCACCCAAACTTATTTGTGTTAGATCCATCGTATACTCAACAACGTCACAAACAATGCGTTTCTTGAAACCATCCTTTTTCAAGCTCCAATCAATTATCATTCTTCATGGATAACCCCATATAAATATATGTTGATTATCAATTATCATGGGTCACCCACATATAAATATATGTTGATTATCAATTATCATTTTTATCTTTCTGACGATCTGAAATTTTAAGGGGAAATCTAGTGAATTGCAAAGTGTAACCACGTTGCCCAAACTCCAGTCTATTAAGTGGCCATAAAATATTTATTTTTCCAACCAAAAATAATGTGTTTCTCATTTCATGAATGATTTTCATATCACGAGAATTAAAATACATTGATGCATGAATGATTCTCATATACGGAGAATTAAAATACATTTCATTTCGGGAAATTTAAAAGTACATTCCATATCATGTATAATTTTATTTTTAAAGAATAAAAAATACATTTCATTCCTTTACATGCGAATTAAAAGTACATTTCATATAATGCATGATTTTCATTTATGGAGAGTTTAAAATACATTTGACATTTATATACACATCAAGTTTATGCCATTATCTTTTTGTAATTTTACTAATTATTCATTAGAAATTATATTATATTTTATCAAAATATTTATTGAGTACAGAATTTATGTTTATTAAAAAATTATATTGAAATTGAGTTATGAGTAAGAAATTAAAGCTCGAAAATATTAGTGGACATAGAAGAGATTAAAATCTTTTTTGATATTCATCTTCAATGATATGATTTTCTGTCAACTATAAATTATTTTTAGAATGGAATTAGCGTGATATTGGGCTTTTTGTAAACATGTTTGAAAGAAACCTCCTAAACTACCTTGAAAGCTCCTTCAAATGCTTAGCCAATGGGGATAAACTAGTACCATGGACTGGAACTTTTCTGACATCTAATTTATAGTGAAAGCCAAATCCCCATAAATCTAAAGAAAGACAATCCATTTGTTAATTGGTTATGCATATGGATAAGAAAAACATTAAATTCCCCAAGATTATTTGTTTCTTGTCCCAAGTTAGCCTTTGGAGTGAAGAACCAAGAATCTAATAGAAATAAAATAAATCTCAAACTATAAGTCTACCCTAGCCCTTGATAGGCCTCATCAAAGAAAATCCAAGCATACAACCTATCCACCATAAGTGCTCCCACAACTCTATGTTTCTTTATACTCACATTAGGTTTGTAAATCAATAATAAAGCCAATACCTAAGCAAAAGTTTGAAAATATAGGATTGATTTATCTTCAAATAAACTAAAGTTGCAGACCAACCATATTCCCTAAGTGATTAAGAATGGAACTTCACTAAAAGGCTTAAACTCTCTTCTTATATTCCACCCTTGGAAATTCATATCCATAGTCTCTAAAGTCGTAAATCCCGATACCCAGAAAAAATCTCCAAATCCTTCTAAGCTCGTATAAATAATGTACAAGACAAAAAATATGAGTAGTAGTCCCCTCATTTTCTTTACACAGTGAACACCTTCCTAGGGAAATTTTGTTACTCTTTTGAAGTCGAGTCAAAAATTTATTACTCAAATTTGGCATATGAATAATATATTCTTGGATGGAGCCGTAACCTTTCATAATTTTGACCACCACCATGTAATCTTGGTAATGCTAAGGGATTATACAGACAAATAGTCAAGCTTCACAATGTAATCACCCATAGTCTAATTCATTTCCCACACTAAAGCATTAGCATCCTCGTTCAACCTTATATGGGATCACCCTAATTCTTGAGTTGATAACCAACCTTACGACCATATGGTGGTTTCAGATGGATTATTGATACTATTTAGTGTAAACTTAAGGCTATATTTTTAACAAAAAAGGCCTCCTGGCCACATCCCATAATTGCATCAATCCCTACCCTACCCTTATTTCCAACCATCCATGTTAAGAAATTACCAATCATAAGGAAGGCTAATCACTCATGGTTTTCCATTTATTTCACCCATTTTAAATACTTTTCCTTTCTGTTCTTATGCAATCCAAAGTGAATTTGGTGCAACATATTTTTCTATGATGATCTTCCTATAAAGGCTATGTTTGTAAATAAATTCCATGGGGACTTTGTAGAGAAGGACTAAAAAAACAAGTGAATATCTTTGAGCCCCCAACCCTCCTAATATTTGGGTGTAGTTATTAGATTTCATCTAACTAGGTCAGATCCCTTATACTCACTGCTTCCTTTCCATAAAAAGCTAAAATAATTTTTCCCGATTCTTTCAAAACTCCCCTTCGAGATATGGGCTAAAGTGTGCTAGAAGATTGGAATTGCCTCTAATACAAATTTTATAAGAACTAACATTCCCCCTCTGGAGATCCACCTATTGTGCTAGAAAGAAAGAAATTTCCAATCCTTGTCAAAATCCATCCCCAATCAACTTTTCCATAATTATTTGGTTTTAGAGCCAATGTATTTTACCTGTTATCAATATCAATATGCTGAAAAGGAGATATTCTTTACGTGTTATATTTGAGTGTTATCCAATTTCAATGTGAACTAAGCACATTTATTCTCATTAATCTCCATATTAGTTGCAATACAATAAAATTTTAAAATATCCTTGAAATCCCTACCTTCACCATCAATACCAAAACAAAAAAGAAATAGATCATAAAAAAAAAGGTGATGTGTTAATAGTTCACCACTCCCGACCTTGATGCTTGAAAGTTGCCTTTCTCTTAGCTTCCTTAATTTACCTCCTTTAGCCACCAATACGAAGAGGTATGGGGATAGTGGGAAACCCCACCTAATTAATATGGAAGGCGTAGAGAATGAAAAGGTAACCCCATTTTTCACCACAACAAAAGGAAAAGACACAAACCCCATAATATAGTTTACCAAAGGAGGAGCAAAGCTTAAATGATTCAACAAGAGCTGAAGATACAACTAGGAAACCATATCACAAGCTTTGGATAGGTCCAACTTGATAATTATAGTAGGAGACTAAGAGATTTTGATAGTGTGGAGACCCTCTTTGACAAAGGTTATGGCTTCATGAATTTTCCTCCTATTAAAAAACCCAAACTAATAAAGGTGGACAAACCTAGATAAGATAAGATAATTATATAAATGTCCAATTAATGATGACAACAATAGGTCAATGGGACTGTAGTGTGGCAGTGAAAGCATAACTCGTGTTCAAAATAATAGAAAGAAATAAATCTACATAAGTATACTACATCAAAACATATGTATAGACCTATGAGAAAGATATGATGATATAAAACACTAAGGGAGTTTGAAAAAATCAAGAACCTATCAAGAGAGAGGGAGATTGGACAATGAAGTTGATGATGTCAAGGCCTGTTGGGTCTGATGTCTGAGGATGGGGGGGGGAGAGGGGGGGAATAGGCCACTATCTCACTATTAGAGTCCTCTAGAACCATTGAGGGGTTCTTTTTGTATGATCCTGGGGAAAATTTACAAGTGAGGGATACTATAGCATTCGAGGTCGATAGAAATAAACTCTAAATGGATCTGTAGCTACTCCTATTGGTCTAGGAGGTAGTTTGATAGGCGAGAGGTTCTCTACTATAAATATGTATAGAGTTTATCTCTCTAATGTTCTGAGAACATGTGGCATGATGTATAGACTAGTACCATTGAATTAGTGTTGATAATATCAATTAGCCTCCCATAGCGGGAGGTTGAGGAGAAAAGTAGGGTCTCACCATTATGTTGTTTAGTGCAATCTAGGACTCTGTCCATCGTTTGTTGCTCTAGTTCGGTGAATTAATAAGGATGTATGAGGTGATTGGTCTAGTGGTCCCAAGCTAGGGCTTGGTGTGCAAGAACTTATATTTGGGGTAGAACATCTCCCCAATGAAGAGGGCTAAGCATCTCTAGTCCTGGTACTAAAAGAAATTACAGAGGGAGCCCTATGAGTCCTTAGAGGGGTAGTGATAGTGTCCTTCTATATTAGAGTATAAGGTACACTGAAAAATAAGGCGCATCTCTGTCTCCAAGGGTATGACAAAGATGTTGTGTGACGGGATTTAAATTAATCATCAAATCATCAATTCATGTGGTAAGAGGCAACAATGAGTTTTATGAGTGTATTTTTTAATAAAATAAAGATAAAAGTCAAAGGCTACTTCCACGAGGATCGAGTAAAGTGCCATATATTTGTTGTTTATGGTCATTTCATCTTGTATCTCAAAATACCTCTCTTAAAAAATGTTTCCCATCTTTTGCCACCAAATCCTCACTTTCTTTATGGCCCTAAGTCTCCTTTTCATTGCTAGTTAGTTTGATTGTCCCCATTACAATTTGCCTTATGATCGTTTGCTACCTAAATGATAAAATTTACTTTTTACTCATCTTAAAAAAATTATTGTTACCTTACAAGTATCCTTTTACGTACTCTTTCAACTTATATCTAAACATAAACTACTTCCATGATAATACACCCTTGAACATTACAAATCTACCCTAAACCATATATAATATGTTTCTTTTTCATAGCTTAAGCATTACATAAAGTTCTGGATTATGTTTCTCGCATTTTTTCTAACATCACATCCTTCACTATTATGTTCATTAAAGTGTTCCTCACATTTATCTTAAAACTTTGTCTTTTAAATTATTTATTTATAACCATCCATAGAAAAAAGACTTTATTGTTAAAATGAATAATTATTTTATTAGATTATTATTTTTATATTTTATTTTATTTAACTTTAAGCGAATATGTAAGGGGACTGAGTTGGGACGAATCAAGGAGATTATATCTGCCCATGACAATTCCTTGTAATGGTTTTTGAGTTTTAATTATTTTACAAATCTAAGAAAATATATATATATATATAATATAAATATATATATATATTATATAAAATTTTTTTAAATTCATTTTCTTAATTATTAATTAATGTAATATTTTAAATAATTTAAACAAATTCTATTACTACCAACTATCTTAATAATTAATATATTAATTGAAATTGGTTGTATTAATATATCAATTTGACAAAGGTAATCTGATAGAAAAGTGTTGGAGCTAGGCCATTTATTGTATTGTTTCCATACGACCAGACGCAGGACATAGAAAGGAAAATAAAAGAGAACAATGTAGTGTTGATGGTGTTGGTGGCCACCGTCAACACGAGATTTGATCCCTCTCGGTGGTTGATAGATCCGGAGTTAAGATGGATCTAGGCTAGTTTCAGTCGTGTGCGGCCAAGGAAAATTTATCAAACATATGATTAATTTTATCAATAATATGTAAATACATCTAATATTAGTATAATCATTTTAAATATGCTAAATATATCTGAGATTTATCTAGTTATTTTAATTTTAAATTTGTTTAGTTACCTCAGTGTATTGAAATGATAAATATTGTTAATAACTTTAATGATGAAAAATGATGAAATACAAAGTTTGAATGCAAAGTGACAATGTAATAGTGTTTAATGATAGAAAATGTGAATAATAAGAACATAGCCAATTACAAAGTCTTCATTGTGATCAATCTCAAACTATTTTCGTGTACTATTCTTATTGTCACCTTTGTTAGTTTTGTCATCTTTGCATATCGATTATATGAAAAGGACAATTGAAATCCTAAACCATTTAAATTTAGCTCTAGCTATTGTAGTAAACATCATACCTTGTCTCTCTTGCTCTCCAATATTAATATGTTGAATTATTATAACACAAAAATCAATGCACATTGTCAATAATTTTTTTCTTACACTGAAATCAATGCAAACTGTTAATCCAATCACTTTAAAATTAATGTACCATCATACATCCAATTACATCAAATCAGAAATCAACATCTACACTGAAATCAATGCATCTAATACAAGCAATCAAATAAGATTAGAAAACAACATCTACACTTAAATCAATGCATCTCATGCGAGTAATCAAATAGGAATAGAAATCAACATCTACACTCAAATCAATGCATCTAGTGCAAGTAAGAAAATAGGATTAGAAACCAACTCCTACACTGAAATCAATCATCTAGTACAAGCAATCAAATAGGATTAGAAATCACCATCTACACTGAAATCAATGCATTTAGTGCAAGCAATCAAATAGGATTAGAAATCATCCACATTGAAATCAATGCATTTAGTGCAAGCAATCAAATATAATTAGAAATCAACATCTAAATTGAAATTAATGCATCTAGTGCAAGCAATAAAATATGAATAAAAATCATCATTTACACTGAAATCAATGCATTTAGTGCAAGCAATAAAATAGGATTAGAAATCATCTACATTGAAATCAATGCATCTAGCGCAAGTAATCAAATATAATTAGAAATCAACATCTACACTAAAATGAATGCATCTAGTGCAAGCAATCAAATAGGATTAGAAATCACCATATAAAGTGAAATCAATGTATCTAGTGCAAGAAATATTCTTCCCTCTCCCCCCCCCATCTATATCTGTATCTCCCTTAATATATCCTTATTTGTCTCTCTATCTCACCCCCCCAAACTCACAAGCTCTCTCACTCCATATTTATCAATCTCCCTTTCCCTCCCTCCCTGTTTCCATCTCTCTCTTCAACTTCGATATATATCTCTATCTCCCTCTGTCTCTCTATATCACCCCTAAAACATACACTCTCTTTCTCCAATCTATAGAAATTCTCACTCTAGATTAACCTGATAATACAATACAACTAAAGCAATATACTTAATCTAATTCTACATTCAAACTTGCGGAAGCTTAATAGATTTGAGCAAGATCAAGCAGAACACATATAACCAAGAGTAGAATCAATGCACACGAAACACAGAAGAATACTCTGGGGAAAGCCTCAGCTAAAAACCCCGCTATGTGTATTATCATACAAGTGGAAATATCTCAGGGTTACACACAACTTTAGCTCTCACAGCTAGCCAGCTCTCAGTACAATCCTCAGAGATGCTCACATGCAAAATAGACTTCTCATTAAGTCCTCCACACTGCCCTCCAAGCTCCTATTTCCTAGCGTTGTTTTTCCTAGGTGATCCAACTGTTACCATGTGTAACAGTGATCACTCACACTGATCTTACACCCTGTAAAACTGCACAAATATCAAGGAATGAATTCCTTCTGCATGCAAGAGATTTCCTTATAGGAAAATTCTTGCAATTGATAGTACAATGTCCCTATCTTTAATCTAAATTGGATCTTTTTCTTAACAGACATGCATGAGTTATTTATGAGAGAATATTCAATTATCTAGAGTACACTAGTTTGATGCATGTATGCATTAACTAATTGAACTCACAATTAGTTCCTCAAACTGTTTGGAACTAATTTAACTGGACATAACTCAGTTAATTGAGCTAACTAATTACAACTCAAATACAACTCATCCTTATCTCCTTAATTAAGGGATAATATCTTTAATTTAAGGGATAATTGTTGCATGACTTCACAAAGACTGCTAGCTTGAATTTCTCCAACTAATTAATCCAAGATGAATTAATTAATTATTTTTCAAGCAGCTGGTGAGACTAAATTCGAATTTTAATGCTCAATTTTAAATCAAGGACAAATCAGAATTGGAATATTCTTGTTACCACATTTCAACACTCCCTCTCAACAAGAAAGGGATTATCTTCCACCCCGATCCTGTCTCTATGGAACTCAAATTTACACTTTGACAATGCCTTAGTCAAAATGTCAGCATCTTGCTCATCGGTCGAAATATACTGCAACAATGTGATCTTCCTTACCACACAGTCTCTGAGATGATGATACGAAATGTCGATGTGCTTGGATCTGTCATGAAATATTAGATTCTTAGAGAGTTTGATACAACTCTGATTATCACAATAGATCACAGTTGGATCCATCCTTTGATCAAACAAACCAACTAAAAGTTTCTGCATCCAGATGGCCTCACATGATGCTTGACTTGCAGCCATGTATTCGGCCTCTACTGTGCTAAGTGCAACCGACCTATGTTTCCTGCTGTACCAAGAAACTGTTGCCGACCCAAGGTTGAACTTTCCACCTGATGTGATCTTCCGATATGATGGACTCCCTGCCTAATCTGCATCAGTGAAGCCCTGTAGCTTCACTCCCTCTATCCGTCTGTACCATAATCCATACCGAGATGTGCCTCTGAGGTATCTCAAAACATGGTTTGCCGCCTTCCAAAACATCTTGGTAGGCTGAACCATAGCTTGACTTAGCTGGTTCACCGCATAGCACAAATTTGGTCGTGTGTTCACTAAATACATCAGTGAACCCTCAAGCTGCCTGTACACAGTAGCTTCTACTACTTCTCCTGAAGTAGCATCCTCCTTCCTCCAATTACCTGATAGAGGAGTCTGCATGGGCTTGCACTTCTCCATGTGAAATCTCCTGAGTATCTCATTGGAATACTTGCCCTGAGACACAAACAACTCCCCATCCTTCTGCCATACTTCCATGCCAAGGAAGTAATGCATGAGACCCATGTCTTTCATCTCGAATTCTCTTGCAAGGTCCTCCTTGTAAGACATGATCAACTAATCATCACCTGTTAATATGAGATCATCAACATAAAGTATAGTGATCAACTGCTTACCTTTCACCATGATGTGGTACAGGTTCGCATTCGCTTCACTCTTTGTGAAGCCCAACCTGGTGAAGTAGTTGTTGATCCTGGTGTACCAAGCATGAGGTGCTTGCTTCAGCCCGTACAAAACTCTGTTGAGTCGGCACACATGCGACTCACAGTCGAAGGTCTCAAAACCTTCCGGCTGCTCTATCTACACCTCCTCATCAATCTTGCCATTGAGGAATCTAGTCTTCACATCCATCTGATGGATCTTCCAACCCATCTGTGCTGATAGTGCCAACATCGATTTGATAGATGAGTACCTTGCTACAGGAGCAAAAGTCTCATTATAGTCGATCCCCTCGACCTGTGAGAAACCATGGGCAACAAATCTTGCCTTATGCTTCTCCACACTACCATCAGCAACTTACTTTACCTTGTAAAGCCAACGGGAACTCACAACTGACTTGTTCTCTGGTCTTGGAACCACATCCCAAACACTATTTCGAACTATGGAGTCATACTCCTCCACCATAGAATCAACCCAAATCGGCTGCTGCACTGCTTCCTCAAAGGAAGATGGCTCGGTCTCAGCACATTCCCCAACAAAGGCCATGTATCCAGTGTACCTCTCAAGTGACATCCTCTGTCTACGCTGAGAAGATGGTTCGCCGACATTCTCTCTCGCATCCGACAACAATCTGTCAGCTTCTCTTGTGCGCTTCCGTACATCTCTGGAAGACTCTTCTTGAGTGGATGTCTCCAATCTTGGAACCTCTACATGTGGCTGCTCCACATCAGTCTGAGGCTCCTCCTCCTTAGGAACCAAAAGTTCCTCCATAGCCTGTAGTTGGAGCTCCCTCTTAAGGGAAACTTGCATGGCCTTCTGCTCATCAAACTTGAGATTTCTGCGAACCACTGTCCTTCGACTGGCAGGAAAGTACACACGATAGTTGTGGGGTGTATCAGTGTACCCCACAAGTATCCCCAACTCAGATGTCGGCTCAAGCTTCTTACGTGCATCCTTTGTCACATGGAAATATACCGATGAGCCAAAGATCCTGAAGTGACCCACATCTGGTCTCTTACTGGAGAAAGCTTCCTCTGGTGTCTTCATTCCAAGTATGCAATGTAGGCTTCTATTCTACAAATAGACTGCTGCGTTGCATGCCTCAGCCCACAAATGAAGTGGTAGGCCTTGGTCATGCAGCATCATGCGTGCTACCCCTATAATCATTCTGTTCTTCCTTTCGACCACCCCATTCTGCTGTGGGTTATGAGGTGCTTTCAGCTCCTGTTTAATTCCTTCCACTGCATATAAGTCCTTAAACTCTTGAGAGACATACTCTCCACCATTGTCGCTTCTCAAGGCCTTGATCTTCTTCCCTAACTCTTTCTCAACCAAAGCTTTGAACTCACAAAACTTTGAGAAGGTTTGGTCCTTCTTTTGCATGAAATAAATCCAGCATTTACTAGAAAAATCATCAATGAAAATCACATAATACCTTTGCTTCACAGTGGATGCTGTCGAGAATGGTCCACACAAATCAGTATGAACTTGCTCTAAGATTGCTTCTGCTCGACTATCTCGATCATGAAAGAAAGACTTGGCATACTTTCCCAAGTACAACCTTTGCATGTGTCAACTTGCTCAAGTTTACCTTTGGGAAGTCCTGTATATATTTGTTGCATTATCTTCAAGGCCCCATGATAAAAATGGCCCAACCGCCTGTGCCATAACTCACCAATTTCTTGGCTTTGCACCAATTCTGCTTTCAAACTCAATGCGGCACAATAATCTACCTCTATTTTATAGAGATTCTTCACTCGAATCCCAATCCTCTTGGTCTAACCCGTGGATATGTGTCTTAGGAACGCCTTTCCTTTACTGAAGACAACATCGTAGCCTTTTTCCTCCAATATCGTGACTGATACCAAGTTCTTCTTCAATCCAAGCACATACTTCACATCAGTCAAGGTGAGAGGAGCTCCATGCTCCCTTTGAAAAGCAACCGTGCCTTCTCCTAAAACACAGTACTTTCCGTCGTCACCCATATCTATGCACATCTTGAGGTCTTTCTCCTCTCAGGTATTGAATAAACTTTTATCGTCGCTCATGTAGAATGAGGCTCCATTGTTAAGATACCAAACACAACCCACCATCAATGAAACCATGCATGCGATGAGGGTGAAGCCCATTTTGAACTGAGAGGCTAATGCCTCACCTTCTGATCCTTTCGAGCATCCCTTCTTGGACTTCTTAGATGGGCAATTAGTTGCATAATGTCCCATCTCATGACAATTAAAGCATCTCACTTTAGATTTGTCACCGGCCTTCTTCCCTCCATGAGAAGAATTCGATTTGGAATGGGAAGCCTTCCTTTCCCTTTCCTTGCCTTACTTGCTAAGGCCATATTTTCTTCATCATCATTCTTTGATGAAGAACCATCTCGAGTGCTCCTCTTGATCTCCTCCTGCATGAAATCCGACCACAGTTATTCCCAATCCGACAATTTCTCTCTTCCATTCATAGAGTCCTAGTAGTTATTCCAGCTCTTTGGAAGATCGAGGAGAGCAAGGCTCACCATATCATTATCGGCAGTAGTTATTCCCACACTACCAAGCTCATCTCTGCAGGTGGTGAGCTTGTTCAGATATCTAGAAATAGTATCACCCTTCTCCATCTTGATTTTCCGAAGCTTATCCTTGAGCGCCAGTTTCCTCTGGTCATTACTGTTCTGATAGAGGTCCTTTAATGTCTTCCACATTGAAAACAAAGTCTCCTTCCCATGGAGACTCGAGAGAATATGGTCTCAAACTCCCTCCATAAGAATCTGTCTTGCCTTCGGCACACACTTCTTCCATTCAACCAATTCTTGTGCATTAGCTGTAGCTAGCTTGGGGATTTCTTGATCAATGAAATCCTTCAAACCATTGTCTTCTAATACCGCTTCCATTCTATCCTTCCATGATATGTAATTCGAGCTACCTTCCAAGGCATACTCGAGTCTCAAGTCGTATAATTCCATTGACCAACCTAAAGCATGAGATGAATTTGATTTGTACCTGCAATCCTGAACTTCAAATTTTGAATTCTCTTCTCCATATATTGTTCACATCTCTGATAACCTTTGCTTCAATATCTTGTAGAAATTCTCACTGTAGATTAACTTGATAATGCAATACAACTAAAGCAATATACTTAATCTAATTCTACAATCAAACTTGCAGAAGCTTAATAGATTTGAGCAAGATCAAGCAGAACACATATAACCAGAAGCAGAATCAATGCACATGAAACATAGAAGAATACTCTAGGGAAAGCCTCAGCTAGAAACCCCGTTATCTGTATTATCATACAAGTAAAAATATCTCAGGATTACACACAAATTTATCTCTCACAACTAGCCAACTCTCAGTACAATCCTCATAGATGCTCACACGCAAAATAGACTTCTCATTAAGTCCCCCACATTGCCCTCCAAGCTCCTATTTCTTAGTGCAATTTTTCTTGGGTGATCCAGCTGTTACCATGTGTAACACTGATCACTCACACTGATCTTACACCCTGTAAAACTGCGCAAATATCAAGGAATGAATTCCTTCTGCATGCAAGAGATTTTCTTATAGGAAAATTCTTGCAACTGATAGTACACTGTCCCTGTCTTTAATATCAACTAGGTATCTCTCTGAATAGACATGCATGAGTTATTTATGAGAGAATATTCAGTTATCTGGAGTACACTAGTTTGATGCATGCATGCATTAATTGAGTGAACTCACAATTAGTTCCTCAAATTATTTGGAACTAATTTAACTAGACATAACTCAGTTAACTGAGCTAACTAATCACAACTCAAATATAACTCATCCTTATCTCTTTAATTAAGGGATAATATCCTTAATTTAAGGGATAATTGTTGCATGACTTCACAAAGACTTCATGTTTGAATTTCCCCAACTAATGAATCCAATATGAATTAATTAATTATTTTTCAAGCAGCTAGTGAGACTAAATTCGAAGTTTAATTCTCAATTTTAATTCAAAGAAAAATTAAAATTGGAATATTCTTGTTGCCACATTTAAACACAATCTATCTATCACTCCCTCCTCTCTCTCTCTCTCTCTCTCTCTCTCTTCCCCTTCTCTCCTTGTCCTCCACTTCTATCTCCCTTCCCTCTCGTTATCTACTCTCCCTATCTCTCCATCTTACTTATCATTCCCTCTCTCTCTCTCCACCTTTCTCTCTCCATGTCTTTACTCTTACCTCCCTCTCTCTCCCTCTCCATATTCGTCTCTCTTTCCCTACCTCTCTCCAATCTCTCACATCCTCTCTCTCCCACTTCTCTCTCTCTCTCTCTCTCTCTCTCCTCTTCTCTCCATCTCTCATTCTTTGTCTCATTATCTAACCCCCAAACATACACACTCTCTGTCCATCTCTCCCTTGTCACTCCCTCTCTCTCTCCATTTATCACTCTCTGTATCTTTCTTCTTCCCTCCCTCTCTCACCTTACAAATCCATCTCTCCTTCTCTCCTCCTTTATCTCGTCCTTCCTCTCTCTCCCTTTCTCTCCTACCTCCCTCTCTCTCCCCCCATCACTCTCTCTCTCTCTTCCCTCCAATCCTCTCTCTTCCCCCATCACTCTCTTCCTCTCTCTTATGCTTCCTCCCTCTCCCTTTCTCTCTTGCCTCCCTCTATATTCTTAACCTCTCCCTCTCTCTTTCTCTCTCTCTCTCTCTCTCTCTTTTCCCTCCAATCCTCTCTCTTTCCCCATCATTCTCACTCTCTCTCTCCAACTAGGTTACTATATCCCTCCCTTTCTCCTTCTATCTCCTTCTCTCCCCCCTTCTCTCCATCTCTCCTTATTTATCTCTTAACTCACCCCTAAACATACAAACTCTCTCTCCATCTCTCCCTTGTCACTCCCTATCTCTCTCCACTTCTCACTCTCTATGTCTTTCTTCTTCCCTCCCTCTCTCCCCCTCTATCTCTGTCTCTCTATCCCTCCCTCTCTCCTCCTCTCTCTCGTCCTTCCTCTCTTTCCTTTTCTCTCCTACCTCCCTCTCTCTTCCCCCATCTCTCTCTCTACCCTCCAATCCTCTCTTTATCTCTCTCCCTTTCTCCTTCTCTCTCTCCCACCTTCATCTTTATGTATACCTCTCCCTCTCTTACCCTTCTCTACCTCTCTCATTCCTCTCCCTCTCTCTCTTCATTCTTCCTCTCTCCTTCTCCCACCCTCTCTCTCCCCCTCCATATCCATCTCTATTTCCCTACCTCTCTACACCCTCTCACATCCTCTCTCTCCCTTTCTCTCCCACCTATCTCTATCTCTCTCTCTCTCTTCACCCTCCAACTCTGTTACTATATGTCTCTCTCTCTCCTTCTTTGTCTCATTATGTCACCCCCAAACATACACACTCTCTCTCAATCTCTCTCTTGTCACTCCCTCTCTCTCTCTCCCCACTTCTCACTCTTTGTGCCTTTCTTCTTCCCTCC
>APFE030948183.1:9013-35841 GCA_000404065.3 Pinus taeda | reverse complement strand
ATATTAGATTTAATAATAATAATAATAATAATACTAATTTAGTATTAATATTAGGGTTAACATTGTTTTTGTTTCATGGTATTAATAATATTTTGGTCCATGGTGTTTGGCGCATAGGCTTGGTATATAATTAGATGTTGATTTCTAATCCTATTTGATATATTTTTATTTATTTACCATACCTCTTTATACCTCTTTTATATTTATTTATTTACCATACCTCTTTTATAAATATGGTATTTAGGCCATGGTATTAATAATATTTTGTCCCATGGTATTTGGCCCATAGACTTCACCAAAATAAAACTCTCTTTTTTGAGTTTTTGTAAATATAAAGAGGTTTATGGAGTAAATATAAAATGATGTTTTATTTGTTTACCATGCCTTTAGTTTATTTATATTTTTATATTTATTTATTTTCCATACCTCTCGTTTATTTATATTCTTCATATTTTAAATTTATATTATGTTAAATGTTAAATGTTAAACATTACATGTTTACATTGACGTTTTACCTCCCATTCATGTGGAATATAACAAAATAAAAATGACCCATGAAATATGGTATTTAGCCCATGGTATTAATAATATTTTGTCCCATGGTATTTGGCCCATAGACTTCACCAAAATAAAACTCTCTTTTTTGAGTTTTTGTAAATATAAAGAGGTTTATGGAGTAAATATAAAATGATGTTTTATTTGTTTACCATGCCTTTAGTTTATTTATATTTTTATATTTATTTATTTTCCATACCTCTCGTTTATTTATATTCTTCATATTTTAAATTTATATTATGTTAAATGTTAAATGTTAAACATTACATGTTTACATTTACGTTTTACCTCCCATTCATGTGGAATATAACAAAATAAAAAAGACCCATGGTATTCATGTGGAATATAACCTATGTAAACCCCCCATTCATGTGGAATATAACAAAATAAAAATGACCCATGAAATATGGTATTTAGCCCATGGTATTAATAATATTTTGTCCCATGGTATTTGGCCCATAGACTTCACCAAAATAAAACTCTCTTTTTTGAGTTTTTGTAAATATAAAGAGGTTTATGGAGTAAATATAAAATGATGTTTTATTTGTTTACCATGCCTTTAGTTTATTTATATTTTTATATTTATTTATTTTCCATACCTCTCGTTTATTTATATTCTTCATATTTTAAATTTATATTATGTTAAATGTTAAATGTTAAACATTACATGTTTACATTTACGTTTTACCTCCCATTCATGTGGAATATAACAAAATAAAAATGACCCATGGTATTCATGTGGAATATAACCTATTTAAACCCCCCATTCATGTGGAATATAACAAAATTATTTTAAATTTATATTATGTTAAATGTTAAATGTTAAACATTACATGTTTAAATTTACGTTTTACCTCTCATTCATGTGGAATATAACAAAATAAAAAACCTCCCATTCATGTGGAATATAACAAAATAAAAATGACCCATGGTATTCATGTGGAATATAACCTATTTAAACCCCCCATTCATGTGGAATATAACAAAATAAAAATGACCCATGGTATTCATGTGGAATATAACCTATTTAAAGGGTTGAGGGCATCAAGCAATATTAAACCCATGACCTCCCAATGGGAAGGTTCTTTAGCAACGTGACTTCAACCAATTGAGCTAACCCTCAAGGTTGTTTTAATTAATTATCGTTTATTTATTATTATTTTTTTCCAAAGAAAGAAAACCTTGTATTTCATTAATATGAACCAAAATACAATAGTGTAGATGCCAATGGCATTCCTTAAGAGAATTGGGCATATATTACCCCAAAGAATATTGATCCAAGCATCATATATTTAAGCAACTTTACATATTTATAGAAATTGCATGTATCTTCCCCTTGTATATTAGTCATTATCCACAGTTGTCCATAAAAAATGATCACCTTTTTGTAGTCAAAATACATATCAGAATTGAGATAGTTGTATCCGTGTCTCTTTCCTGAGCAAAAAGTCTAGTTTTGAGCATTTTTAAAACATTTCCCAACACAAAAAGGAGTATGTCTGCCAAAGAAAATTCACCAGAGGGGAATAGATATGTGTATGTAAATACTGTAAAAAAAAGCCTCCTAAAAGGATTTCCATATCTTTTGTAGCTTTGTAGAAGAAAACAAGCCACATATTTGACATCCCTCATAATGTTTCAAAAATTTGTATGCAGAAAAGATAAGTAGATATTAGCCGAAGAGTGACACCAGATAAAGTATATGCAAGTGGTATAGAAAGGGAGCTCAATTACTCCTAGGGGAAGATTTTGAGAAGGTGGTGCATTCCTTCCTTTCTCTCTTTGATTTTCTAGAGGCCCTCAACCATTTCCAATCCTCCTTTGGAAAGGAGATTAATTTCCTGGTTCTAAATCTTGTATACATGAGAGATGGAAATAGATGAGAAATCCCTGATCCAATTTGTGATGTTTTGGTACAAACTAATAATATTGTAATTTTTTAGTCGATATTTCCCATTCAACCATTTTATCACATTTAATGAATCCCCATATATACATAACTCACTGATATTTAAGATTTTCTCTAGTTGTAGGAAAAGTTTTAGTGAAAATAACTTAGTGAAATTATTTGAAGTAGGACCAATGCAAGAAGAGAAGGAGATAAAGTGTCTGTTAGAGATACAAAGGATTTCCTTGGCTCTCCCAATAGAGGGGGAAATATTTTTAGCCCCATCGAAGAAAGGCCATGGCTTATCCTTTTGAATTTGGATATCTGAATGATGTGGTCGGGAAAGGACTTGAAGCTTTTTTAGTAAACCATCTTGAATGGATAAGTTGTTGCATGCCACTATGAGATAATAGTTTCCTTATTCTTAAAAAATAATAGAGTTTCGTTCTAGCCATATTCCCCAACACACCACCAGGGGAAGAGATTTTAAATTTCCCTATGGATTTTTATTTATCTAGGATTTGAAGCAGTCTTCCAATAAGACCATCCCAAGAAAATTGATTTTCAGTTATGTATTATATTTCCTTATAGAATTATTTTTAGAATCGGAAATTTATGAAGAGATGTGGGGAGGATTCCCCATATTGCAAGTAGAGGGGACATCTATTGAGCCCAATATAAAAACACTTTTGAAGCACTTCCCAAGTAGGCAATTTATTATTAAGAAGAAATGACATAAATAGCTTTGCATTAGGGGGATAGGGGAGTTTACATAGTTTTTTTGACCACTTGGGAGCAAGAGGCCTATTCCTCCTTTGGGAAATAGGAAGATATCCATATTTTAGGCTATATGGGTCCAATGGAGCCAATGGCCAAACCAACGAGTCCTCAGATGGGGATGAGAGAGACAAGGCCATTTAGTAGGGAATATGTGTATTCACCACATTCCTAAGCTAATTTCTCCTCAAGGTGAAGTTCCGTTGCATCCTTCCATGATTGTGCATCAATATATCTAATTCTATTTGAAATACGATTTAAATAAAATATCCCTTAGGAGTTTAAAGCATGAATAAGTTGCTAAAAAAGGATATGAGTTTCTCTTCTTCCAGCCCAAGGATCTTTTCCAATGAGAATTTTTGTCCCATCCCCCACCATCCATCTTAGACTAAAGAAAATTAGGCCTATAGAGTTTATAAAGGATCTCCACACAATTGATCCATTTCCAGCCACCTTTCTTAGAGACCTAAGCCATTCTAATCGCGAGGTAGGGGAGATATAATTTTGTTCCATAATGTCTTCCCAACGAACAAATCCATTGATCAACTTCCAAGCACCTTTATGTGCAATAGCTTGGGAAAACCATATGAGGTTTTTTAATCCTCATCCACCAAGATATTTTGTAATTGATATGGAGGACCAAGTAGCTAGTGTGAAAGGTTTTTGTCTTACTGTTCAACCCATAAGTATCTTAGAGATATTTTCTTTATCTTATTTAGGATTCCCTTTGGGATCCATGTCAAGGAAGCCAATTAGACTAGGATGGATTCCATAATAAATTTGTAGAGCACCAGTCTACCTGCTCTAAAAGGCCATTTATTGCATCATGTCCGATTTTTTCGCTCAATTTTTTCTATGAACCATGCCTAATTTTATTTCCTGTAGTTGTTTGGCTTTAGCATAAAACCTAGATATTTCAAGGAGTCCCAAAAATGGCAGCGGGGTTTTGGGAGGATTCTAGTAACAAGAGTCAAGTCCTCTAGATCCAGAGCATTTTTAATGAGGGCTGATTTTTCATGATTAATTTGCGTTCTAACTATGATAGAGAATGTATCTAATATATTCCTTATAGTTTACATTCTCCTGACATCTAGGGCTAAGAAAAATATGATATCATAAATAAAAGGTGTGAGAGGGAGAACTTTGGAGTGATGGAAATGACTCTAAGAGAGTGTCTTCTTTTTGCATCCTATATGGCTTTGCAAAGAGCTTCCATTACCAATAAGAAGAGGAGAGGGGATAATGGACAACCCTGATGAAGCACACTTTGTGGTTGAAGAAAGGGGAGGTAACAACATTAATTAGGAGATCCATGGAGGAGGATCTAATACAAGATTATACCTAGTCTAGAAATCTTGAGTTGAAACCCATATGAAGGAGTGACAACTATATATATAGCTAATCCACTTTGTCAAACACTTTTGATAAGTCCACCTTATAGATGATGGCCTTTTTCTTTTGAATATGGAGGGAATAAAGGCCTTCTTATGCCAACCCAATTACTTCATGTATTTGGTGATCTTTCAAGAACCCAAATTGTTAATTGGAGATGTGTTTAGATAGAATTGGCTTCAGGAGAAGAGCAATGTTCTTTGATATGATATTGTATATAGAGTTTCATAGAGAAATATGCATAAATTTATTGGAGTCAGGAGAGCCCGATTTTGGAATGAGGGCTACGAAGGTGGAGCTAAAGGGGCAAGCGTATGACATTTTTCCTTGGAGTATTCTGTTACTCTTCACAAATATTCTCCAAAGAAATCAAAGGAGGCTAGATAGAATTCAATAGTCAGGCCATACGACCTTGGACTCTTGTCTTTTTCAAAACTCTTCAATACCATTTCCAATTCCTTCTTTGTGACTTCTCTAATTAGATCCAAATTCTCGTCATAGTTGACAAATCTTGGGAATACATTTTCCATATAAATAATTTTATCAATATTTTCCCTCTCATTCCTTTTAAAAAGCCCTTTGAAATAAGGACAACCTTCATTTGCAGTGTACTTAAAGGTGGATGCCTTTGAGCCATATTCTCTTTTGGTTTCCCAAACGATATTAATAACTTTTCTATGATTTATCACCCTGTGAAAATACTTCGTATTTTGATCCCCAACCTACAACCACATATATTTTCTCTTTAATCACCATTCCTTTTCATTTTCTAGTAAAATATTCCTTCGCTTCTCTTCTATGGATTTCAGAACATTTTTTTGATATTTTGAGAAGGATGAATGATCAAAGGTTGTAAGAATATCCTGTAATCATTTTTCAAATATGTTCAAAAAATTTGATCCTCAACCTACTTCTCCTATGCCTAAAGAGATATTAAAACCCAAGAGTCTTTGATTTTTTCCATCATAGTAGGGTTTTCCAGCCACCCTAGATTTAGCTTGAAAGGGGCCATGGGATTTTCCAGACTAGAGCCTAAGTCGAGAATGACAGGGGTTTGGTCGGGAACAAGAGGAGGGGAAAAGGCAGTGGGCAGTGGATAGTGGGTCCCTCCGGAGGAAATATCGACAAAGAATTTTGTGATCAAGAAGGAGAAAATGAAGCTAGTTGGCGAGGGGAACATGGCGAGATAAATCGAGATCCATTTGAATAGTACCATATCTACCTCTATTGAACCCATACTATGTGTCATGAAATGACCATAAAGAAATACCTCTTTCTGAAGACCCTAAATTCACAAGCCCTCCAGTGGATCAACTGAATAGTCTAAAATCTCATCATCTCTTAAATCCATCACATATGACCTCCATCTGCCACAAGGGGAAGCTTGTAGGGGTAGGCACCTATGCACGAGAGAAGTATGAAACCCCAGGGTATGGATTCAGGTGCTTATGTGAAAAGACACCGCATAAAAAATTCCTTTGTCAAAGCATACTAATCAAGTTCACTCACATTACCTAGAAGGATGTGCTTGGTGGCCTCTGCGACGTGAATTGTTTATGCATCTCAACTTACACTAACACCCTGCTTGAAACCCTAGTCCCCAATGGTCCTAATAACCAGTGGTTCTAGATTCAGCGACACACAAAAGGTCGAGGAAATACCAGAATTGTGTTCTCTAAAGGAATTGAAATCAAAATCGATGTGTGAAGCAACTAGCGCTTCTTTCTTACGAGCGCCACTATGGCCAGGGTAAATGAAAGCTAGATCAATGATAAGAATTATCTCTTCTTTGTAGGGTTATTTTCATGAAGACTTCGTCTTCTTCTGCCACGATATTCATCTCATTTTTGTCCCTTATTCCCATTATTTTCCATGCACAAAATGAGTTCTCAGCTGTCGTTAATTATAACTGTAAATATAAATATACTTATTAATTTTATGTTTTTTTTTTTTATAATATTATTTTAACTAGTCAAAATGTAGCCTTACAACACCTCTACATACTAACTAGAGAATCCTTCTGGTGCAATTATTATTACTAAATTTAACTTTATTATATTAATAAAATTAATTATTATATTATTATTATCATTCTAACTCTATTTTCACTATCTTAATAATCCAAGTCAATTTTCGTTAATATCTCTCCCCAATTTATTATATTTTTTTCTCTAATGGTTTTATTTCATCTTCAATCATGGACAACAATTTGGATTCTATTTACTCTTGGTCTTATACTCATTTACAATCACTAGAGCCTTCTTATATCCTTGATGATCGATGGAGTGTCCACATGAAGAATTGGATACTTAAAAAATTCTACACAGTTTACTTTCATAGAAAGTACATCAACAACATTCCTTGTTTTAAAGAAAAAAATTCTTAAAAATATAATATATATATATATATATATATATATATATATATATATATATAGAGAGATATATGACATAAATAATTTTTATTTTAATGGATTGGGTAACATTTTTCATTAACAAAGTTGGAAACAGGCCAGGTCCCTTGCAGTTGAGGAGAAATTTGTCTCACATTTTTGCAAATACATAAACATAGAGACCTTATTGATACCAAATTTATTCCTATATATTTCCTTTACATCTTTCAAACTATAGATTTTCTAGAAAAATCCATAGTACTTTACTAGCCGACAAAACATGAGATTAAGAAACGATGGATTCCTGTGACTTCCAGGTTCATATTCCTCCTTAGCCACCTCAGATGGCATGCCCAGTTCTGCATTCCTCCCAGCAACATGTTCCAACTCTCGGATCATAGCAACCCATCACATAACCCAAATACCTCCTTTAGAACCCCCACAATGGTCGTTTCAACTCACAGTTCGATGTTATCTACTTTTTGTTTCAAATTCACCATACTAATGTTTCAGTGTTCCATCGCCTTTTGAATCAACTCCATATCCTTTCCTAAACCAAACAATTGTGAAAACACAACCACCATGTTTTCATGAATCTCCTTGACAATATCCTTAACAAATTTCTTGCTTGAAATGTCCAACATTTTTCCACACTCTCATTGCACCTGAGGTCCTCTGTACTGTTCCCACTTCTATTACTCGTAGAGACTATATTTTTTGCAATTCTCCCCTGCACAAGAATGATTCGGTGATTGAGCTGCTTAAACTAGCTACTATATATAATCATATGCTCCTTACCGAATTTTACTCCCATCTTATCAAACTTAAATGCATTTCCTATCTTGATGCTGGACTAAGCTGACAATACCCACAATATGCATATAAAATGCATAATATTGTTTATTCCCAAGAATTTTATTTATCCTGCCTAGTCAAACCTTCACTAGTTAAGGTTTAAGACCCCTTAATAAATTCTCATGCAGAAATGTTTCAAAAACTGATCAATGGTCTAAACCTTAATTAATCACTTCAACGGAAACTTTACTCAATCCTCATAAACTATGATTAATTCTTAAACATGCGCATATTAACCATACCTTCTTACTGTGGTCTCAAAACTAATCATACCATGGTTAATTTCCTTTAATCCGCTTTATTATAGAAATATACATAAATCACTTTTAACTTTACCTTTCTACTTTTTCCACGACTTTGGCACATTTCCTGAGGCTCACCTAAAAATTACGCAAGATGATGCAGGATTGAACAACAATTGAACATCACTGATTGAACAACAATTAAACAACCCCAATTGAACATCAATTGAACAACCCTGATTGAACAATAATTGAACAACACTTGCAATTGAATAGCAATTGAACATCACCGATTGAACAACAATTGAACAATGCCCGATTGAACAACAATTGAACAACACTTCCAATTTAACAACATTTGAACAGTACCCGATTGAACAACAATTGAACAAAACTTCTAATGGAACAACAATTGCACCCACGTTGACTTCCCACACAAATCTTGTCAGATTAATTCTCCACCATTCGATCAAGACACACTTGATCTGACACCCAGCAATGATATCACAAGGAATACTTGCACGACATTTAATTGCCTGATCAACTTACATCACATGTCGCAACTTATCCCGACCATGTTCATTCACTCATGAACAATGCGATGCGATATTAATCCAATGGTCAATATCAACATCAATCCAACGGTCTGCGACCCTTCAACAAACACACGGTTAAACACAAATTTAAACCCCGCAGTTGGTTGTGATGTCATCGGTTGAAAACATGATCGACGACCAGGATTAAATACGACACTTTAACCATGGTCAAAACATTCGTCCGTTCCTATCCCCGCACTTACCGATAACTCAATTTCATTGCCAACTCACCATTAAAGAACTCTGGTTATCAAATTCAATTCTGCCAACTCATCTCTCTGCTTAGGAACAACGTACTGAGACTTATTTGATTACTCCGCCTGCAAATTATACCTATGTTTATTTAACACCACTTCGAACTGGAATACATAATACACCTTGTATTGTTTCCCTTCCTTTATATTTCGTAATTGCTTGACTTGTACATACATCTATTAAACCCGATTAGAATCACACAGATTCTACCTAGACGATACATCTTTTGTCACTCAGAAGGACTTTCAGAAATTCAAATTGAATTCATTGATCATGGTTTATCACATAGAACCATAAATTCCCAATTATGGATCACTTAGCACATAAAAGGAATGACACACATAGTCAGAATGAATTCAATTTCCTCATTCATTAAAAAATGTACATATACAAATAAAACCTGTTTACAATCTAGCTTTGGCCTGATCCGCCTTTACACGGTCCGTATTAATGGCCCTTTCTCAATTCAATGCTCGTAGGCTACAAACTAACCCTATCTATCTACTTGACTAACTTGATTGACTCTTTCTCTACCTTTTTGGCTTACATTTATACAAAAGGACTCTGTTTCCAATTCTGGTTCAGATCCTCGATCTTCTCAACTAAATCCTAAGAATCCTCTAAGTCCTCAATTAGTTCCTAAAATATCTTCTTTATCCCTTAAGGATCTCAACTTTCAACTAGTCCTAAGGATGCTCCATAAATCATGAACTACTTTCTAAGATTACAATATCTCAATCCATACTAATTACTCATCATCACTCATGTTCTCCTACATTCGGGAACATTTACAAATATCCTCACAATACTTAATTAATTCCTATTTTCATTAAAATCACTCAAAACCTAAGTAATTACATTAATTCAACACTTAGGAAACCAACTTCCTTAAAACACAAGACCCCCCTATGTCTACTAAAATACAATGATTCTTCTGAGCCAAATGCTCCTACATCAGATTCCCAAATTAGAAAATAATCATGATCTCCCAATCATGTGCTTCTAAAATTTGTCCTCCTAGATCCCATACTTTGTTCTGTAATTTATCTTTGCCTATTTTTTTTCCTTTCAACTGCTCCGTTGTCACGGTTGTCTGCTGCTGTTTTCCAGGTCTCCATATCTTATGCTACAATGCTCCACTTGTTATGCTCTCACATTCTTTTGTTGTCTTCCTCTTATTGTTGCTTCTTTCCTTTCTTGTGGTTGTCTTCTTCTGAGACACTTTCATCATTAACCTTCTTATCAACTCAATTTCTTCATCCAGTATGTCCTTTGTCTGCTGATTGTATTCAACTCTTAACTGCTGAATTTTCATTATGGCCACCCTTATATCCTTATTCTCTTGTTCATTTTTTTCTTCTGTAGAATTTCACACCTTTTCAGCTGCTGCCATATTATCTTCCAAGATAATTTTCTACTTCTGTTTACTGTACCTGTCAACTTCTTCTTGACTGTCATTTATGACAATTTCTTTGTCATCCTTCATCAACAGTTTACTCTGAACATTTATCCTCTACTTTTCCAACTTTCTTCTTTGAAGATCTAATTTCTATATAATTCAATAACTTTAATTGGAGTAGAATTCGAAAACTTTACACGATTTTCAGTACCTTCACTTGTTGTTGTCCCATCATCAAATGATCTAAGTTTCTTCAGTTAAATCTAAATAATCATGCTTAAGTATTCCAAACTCATTAGGCATAATAAATACCTTTTCTTTATCTTCATGTCTTAACTCATATCTGCTATTCCAATCTTCACTATTACCAGCTCCAATATCCTGCTGCATATTTCCATGAGAACTTCCTGTCTCCTTTCGTTTATGAGATATTGATATCTTAGTCTTAATCTAAACATATTTCATATTCTTCTCCTCCTTCTTAACAAACTCTAAAGTTTTCTCATCACCCTGTGTTGTACCTACAACCATACACAAATCATCAGTTTTAAAAATATAAGACCTTTCGGTCTTGGTTGATGCTTCAGACATCAAGTCTTCTGGCTGCTCTAAATCATTCATATGATTCAACTTCTCTATCTTTTCATCACTTTCAAAAATTAATGGTCCATGTTTTGGTTCACATACCAAAACTTCAACATCTTCTCCAACATTTTCCTTTTCCTGTAGCTCAACTCTCTTGAGCTTCTCTGTCTGCAATCTTTCACAATGGACTTTCTGGGTTTCAACAAATCCTCTTTGTTGTGACTCAATTCCTTTGAGTCTCTCCTTTTCCAACAAAGCAATATGTATTTTTTCAATTTCTTTGAACTCATTTATCAACTTGGCATTCCATTTCTTTTGCAATGGGTTCCATTTGACATGTTTCCTCATTCTCCATCCATTTCTTCGATCTTTGTTCTCTTTCTCTTGTAGCCATCCCTGTAGTATCTCCAACTGTACTCTCATTACTGCAAGATTTCTCTCTCGCTCATTACTCATCTTACCTATGTGGCATTCTCTAGGACCTCTTATATGACCTTCCATGGCCATGTTCCTTCGGGAACTCATCCGTGCTTGATTGGTGATCTGCAACATAGCCTTTTCCTGTAGCATTATTCTCTTGCTACTCAATACCCTATCAAGATTCCTTTATGAGCTTGATCTCTTCCTAGGTATTCTCTCTCTTAGTCCACTCCCTTGAACCTTTTAGAGTCTCACTGCTCCTCTGGCTGCTACACTCAGTCACCTTTCTCCTTTCTTCCAACCTCTAGTTGGATAGGTTCATTGCCATCATAATCAAAAACTCCGTTTGTTCTTTGCTACAAGTGTCAAACATCTTCATAGCATTTTTCAATCAATAATTCATCATTAATTAAATGAAATCATAAATACCATACCTCACTGTCCAAAGTTTATGAATACATGCTGCTGTTGCAGTTTTTCCACTATCCCTTCATAAACAATTTTTCAATTTGTCCTTCCAACAATCTGATCTACTTTCTCCCAAAGTAGATTTTCTTCTATATCTTTCAAAAATCAATTTATCAATCATCAATTTCAAAATCAAATAAGAAAATCAACTTCCTTTTACATCAATCAGATTTAGATCTGATTCTTCTCTTTACTTTTTTCGTGCCACTCTAGTTTCCTGAAAATTATTCCTGTTTTGTCCTTTTCAAAGCAAACTCTTCAAAATCTGTTCTCTTTCCACAAAGTTAATTATGAAATAATATAATTCCATAAGTTCTGAATTATCTTCAAAAGACAAACCCACTTTGATTTTCTCCCAATATTTTTTTCCTACTTCGATACCAAAATGATGCCGGGCTAAGCCGACAATACCCATAGTATGCATATAAAATGCATAATCTCGTTTATTCCTAGGAATTTCATTTATCCTGCCTAGTCAAACCTTCACTAGTTAAGGTTTAAGACCCCTTAATAAATTCTCATGCAGAAATGTTTGAAAAAATAATCAATGGTCTAAACCTTAATTAATCACTTTGGCGAAAACTTTACTCAATCCTCATAAACTCTGATTAATTCTTAAACCTGCGCATATTAACCATACCTTCTTGCTCTGGTCTCAACACTAATCATACCATGGTTAATTGCCTTTAATACGCTTTATTACAGAAATATACATAAATCGCTTTTAACTTTACCTTTCCACTTTTTCCATGGCTTTGGCACATTTCTCGAGGCTCACCTAAAAATGATGCAAGATGACGCAGGATTGAACAACAAGTGAACAACATCGATTGAACAACAATTGAACAGCCCCGATTGAACAACAATTGAACAACCCCGATTGAACAATAATTGAACAACACTTGCAATTGAACATCAATTGAACAGAACCGATTGAACAAAAATTGAATAGTGCCCGATTGAACAACAATTGAACAACATTTGAACAACACTTGATTGAACAACAATTGAACAAGACTTCCAATTGAACAACAATTGCACCCATGTTGACTTCCCACATTGACTTTCCACACAAATCTTGTCAGATTAATTCTCCACCATTTGATCAAGACACACTTGATCCGACACCCAGCAGTGATATCATAAGGACTACTTGCACGACATTTAATTTCCCGATCATCTTACATCGCATGTCATAACTTCTCCCGACCACATTCATTCAATCATGAATGATGCGATGTGATATTAATCCAATGGTTAATATCAACATTGATCCAACGGTCTATGGCCCTTCAACAAACACACGATTAAACACAACTTTAAACCCTGCAGTTGACTGTGACGTCAGCAATTGAAAACACAATCAACGGCCAGGGTTTAATACGGGGCTTTAACCATGGTCAAAACATTCGTCCATTCCTATCCCCACACTTATTGATAACTCGATTTCATCGCCAGCTCACCATTCCAGAACTTTGCTTATCAAATTCAATTCTGCCAACTCATTTCTCTGCTTAGGAACAATGCGCCGAGGCTTCTTTGATTACTCTGCCTACAACTTATATCTATGTTTCTTTAACACCACTTCGAACTGGAATACATAATACATCTTGTATTATTTCCCTTCCTTAAGATTTCGTAATTACTTGACCTGTACATACATCTATTATACCTGACTGGAATCACACGGATTCTACCCAGACGATAAGTCTTTTGTGATTCAAAAAGACTTTTAGAAATTCAACTTGAATTCATTCATCATGGTTTATCACACAGAACCATAAATTCCCCCTTACAGATCACTTAGAAAATAAAAGGAATGACACACACAGTCACAATGAATTCAATTTCCTCATTCATTAACAAATGTACAAATACAAATAAAGCCTGTTTACAGTCTAGCTTTGGCCTGATCTGCATTTACATGGTCCATATCAATGGCCCTTTCTCAATTCAATGCTCGTAGGCTACAATCTAACCCTATCTATCTACTAACTCTCTCTAACTCACTCAACTTGACTAAGTCGACTAACACTTTCTCTACCTTTTTGGCTTACATTTATACAAAAGGTCTCTGTTTCTAATTCTAGTTCAGATCCTCGATCTTCTCAACTAAATCCTAAGAATCCTCTAAGTCCTCAATTAGTTCCTAAAATATCTTCTTTATCCCTTAAGGATCTCAACTTTCAACTAGTCCTAAGCATCCTCCATAAATCATGAACACTTTCTAAGATTACAATATCTCAATCCATACTAAATACTCATCATCACTCATGTTCTCCTACATTCAGGAACATTTGCAAATATCCTCACAATACTTAATTAATTCCTATTTTCATTAAAATCACTCAAAACCTAAGTAATTACATTAATTCAACACTTAAGAAATCAACTTCCTTAAAACACAAGACCCCCCTATGTCTACTAAAATACAATGATTCTTCTGAGCCAAATGCTCCTGCATCATATCTGCAACATAGCCAGGACACCTTCCTCCATCTCTATCATCGCCAATTTCCTATCGACTTGAACCACGATGGTACTGAGACTCCACTCACATGAATCCCAATTTATTAACCAAGGGAAGCGAGCCCACTTGTCTTGTAACATGGTTGCCATACTCCCCCACACCCACCTATTCTTAAATGCCTAACTACTATCATCCTCTCTAGAGAAACTCCTTTGAATCGTCATGATATTATCATATTTAATTGACTGTTGGTCCTTATTAGTTCTCATGCTCCAGTTGTGATCCATTTGGATTCTGTTTAATGTCTCATTTAAGGAATGTGGCATATGACACTATGTTGATCAATGAGCAAAATTCATTGTTCTAATTCCACTCCTTTTTTGGCTTAGAGATCAGCCATATGATTATTTTATCTTTTGACATGAAAATTTTTGTAATCTTTTAATTTTCTGAGAAGATACATTATCCTTATGATCAATGGAGGAGTTTCTAAGTCAAGGAGGAACTCATTCCTAGAAAGTCTTATGCATTTTTGAATTATTACCATTGAGTCACCTACAATGATCAATTTCTTGATGCCTTTAGAGATGCTAATCTTTAGGCCTTACAAAAGTAAGAGCGTTTAGACTTGATTGTTTGAGGCTTTCCCAAGTGCCCAAGCGAACTTTAATTCAGTTTTTTCTTCGAGGTTAAAAAGCACCCTTCCCACTTTAGCCTCCCCATAAATTAGACATAAATTTTTATAGTTTATTTAAATATAATTAATTTCTTATATATTATTAATATTTTTTTAAAAAAATAATTATATATGATAATAAGAGAAAACAAATAAATATAAAATATTAAAAAATAATATGAATTTTATAATATAGATTTTAAATTAAAATAATTTTACTTAATATTAATATCAAAATGTTTATATATTTCAAGAAGAAAATCGAGGTATAAACATCTTTAAAATCAGTATATATGATGGAGATTTCCAATATTTATGTTGAAGATTACGCACCTATTAATTCTATGGTAAAAAATAAAAATAGATAAAAGATATTTTTATAATAATTTACAAACGAAATTTCAAATTTAAAATCTTTTTACTAGAGAGGGACCACACAAACAATGTAATTTTTTACTAAAGAAAAAGACAAATACTTGGTGAGATATATAATGGTTATTATATGTGATTTTACCAATTCAAGGTTTTATATAGCTTTTTATTGCAAGTTTTCAATGATTTAAGCAAGGGAAAAATGTTTTTTTTTTTAAATATTAATTTATTTGATGAAAAATAGATAAATATAATACTTTTAAATTATAATTAAAATAAAAAATGTATTTTACTTTCAAAATTGAAGTTATAATAAAGCTTTAATTATGTTTATAACTTTTCAAAATTGAAATTATAATAAAGTTTTAATTATGTTTATAAATTTTCCAAATTGAATACTAATGTATTTTCTTTAATACTATAAAACTTCTCATGGGTATGAAATGTCTACTTACAAACAAAATTCAAACTTTGATGTAACCACCCAGCTAACGCATGGAAACACTCCGGAGTACTGTGGCAAGACTGAAAAACTCAAAAAGAATTACGGGGGCTGCATAAACGGTGGAGCATGTAGTTTAAATTCGATACAACGCCAGAACCTTACCGGCCCTTGACATATGAACAAGTGTGCCTATCCTTAACAGGATAGGCATCTAGTTCGCTCTCGTTCACTCACTGCACTCCATTCCTAATCAGATTATTTTTTTTAAGAACACATCTAAGGTTCGGTGAGGCACTTCGATCATGTGGTTGGGATGGAGGGAGATCGACTGGTCAATGGTAGAATACGGGAATGACTTGTGGCTAAGAGATAAGCCGCCCTAAAGGTCCATTATTGACAATTGGACAACTTGCATCATTGACCATTGGACAATTTGCATCGTGTTAGCAAAAAAACCATTTATGGACTGGAAGAGAATAGCTACAATTAGGAATATTTCTTTTATTTGTCAAAAATTTGATATAGAAAGTTAGATTAGTCTTTAATAAATCTAGTTGGATTCAATTTGTCAAAACCATATCATATAGGAAGTCACATTTTTTACATTTAATATATCTATATTAAATCATAATCACACAAAATGTCTCAAAAACATTTTTTTTGGAAGAACATGGACATTTATTAAATCTTGTGTTTTGTTTGAAACTGAACCCTTATACTTGGAATTACATATAATTACTATATTAATAGTCAAGTAGAAGTAACTTTGGTGCTAGTTTCACTCATTTATAAATGTATATTCAACCTACCCTATAATACCTATCTAAGTGAAAATAATATTTTACTTAACCTATTAGAAAACAAAAAAAACCACTGGCATATCTACACTGGATATTAATGACAATCATTGATCATGTTGAATTGGACATTTATTAAATCTTGTGTTTTGTTTGAAACTGAACCCTTATACTTGGAATTACATATAATTACTATATTAATAGTCAAGTAGAAGTAACTTTGGTGCTAGTTTCACTCATTTATAAATGTATATTCAACCTACCCTATGATGCCTACCTAAGTGAAAATAATATTTTACTTAACCTATTAGAAAACAAAAAAAAACCACTGGCATATCTACACTGGATATTAATGACAATCATTGATCATGTTGAATTGGACATTTATTAAATCTTGTGTTTTGTTTGAAACTGAACCTTTATACTTGGAATTACATATAATTACCATATTAATAGTCAAGTAGAAGTAACTTTGGTGCTAGTTTCACTCATTTATAAATGTATATTCAACCTACCCTATGATGCCTACCTAAGTGAAAGTAATATTTTACTTAACCTATTAGAAAACAAAAAAACCACTGGCATATCTACACTGGATATTAATGACAATCATTGATCATGTTGAATTTGTAGCCTTCGATCTAACAAGATCACTTATCCTAGTTAAAACACTTGTATCTTTTGATCAAGTAATAACATTGCTATTACCTGAATAGATCATGTTGAATTTGTACCCTTCGATCTAATAAATCACTTATCCTAGTTAAAACACTTATATCTTTTAATCAAAGTAATAACATTGCTATTACCTGAATAGATCATGTTGAATTTGTACCCTTCGATCTAATAAGATCACTTATCCTAATTAAAACAATTGTATCTTTTGATCAAGTAATAACATTGCTATTACCTGAATAGAAAATTTCTTGCACATATATATAGAGCGCGCATAAAATAACAACACCTGCAACCACAAGAATTGGGATTTCGAGATAGACTAACGACCAACCTTATTTTGGCATTTTCTTTGCAAAGACAAGTAGATATTCAACACACATACCACACTTATTAATATGTGGATGGGTCATCAGCCATTCCCACTTATGGTGTTCATAACACTATTCGATTAAACCACTATATCAAATGGGTCTTCAATAAGACTAGCCAGACACCACATATCAATTTTTTCATAAGAGTGCACGTCATTGTCTTGCCCAAATCTTCCATACTTTCCCTTTCCAACTTTTAAACTACCACTACACATGTTAACGTATGAAAGCCAATATTTTTAGACGCACTTTGAACTTGCAGGTCTCCAAATTTGAACATGCAGGTTTTCAAATCCAATATTTTTTTACAGGGTATGAATTTCTGGAACGTGGAAATGTGGAAAACTTTAATACATGTGTTGGTAATGGTTATAAATTTCCTCAAAATTAAAAAAAACACCTAATTAGACGTGGTAAAATATATTTTCTGGGTGTCTCTTTTTGAGTCTCTCCCTTTTATATATATAAAATGTCAAGTTCATTATCAGTGCCTTGACACATCACCATTCTTTGAAACAATCTGGCTTAAAAATACAAAGGAACAATTTTACATATGTTTCTCTCGTTATTCTTAAGAGAAAAAACAAAGTAACTCTATGTTTAAGTATTGACTGCCACATACAATATGCATCACACAATCCTCTGTGATATATATACATAAACAACAAAATAAATACATCTTAGATATCGCTCTTACCCTTCCGTAACTAATCAAGAGATTACTCCAGTTTCTCAATTAAGGATATTCCTACAAAGGTTTCAATAAAGGCTAATGTGTTGTGGGCAGTCCAGTGTATTTCTCTACAGTTTTTGTATTCCCCAACCCGAGAGAACGTTGAAACTCCAAAAAACAAGTTCAAAACTCCCGGAACTTTCTCCATCTCTCATTGCAACTCCTACTGAAAAAGTAACGTTCCCATACAGTTCCAAAACTCCTAAGAGCACGAATTTCCCACCTCTCAAAAGCAGTTGTAATATAACAAAGATATTTTTCTACAAATGTTAATTTAAATGTTTATATAAATTAATACTTATTTCACACCTCCCACTCTAAATTTGAATTTGTTCGCGTAACGGTCGTCACGTAAGGAATTCATTTCTAAATTTTCAACTCACCTCGTGATGAAATATATATTGAAAATTGTGTAGTATGTAATTTTCAAATTACCTCGTGATCAAATTTCTATGAGATGAAGTCAGTAGAATGTGCAACCATAATGATTGATGGGTGGGAACAACCCGACGGGGCTTTAACCACATTGATCTGCATGGTGTCTCAAATTTGAAGTAGCTTCCAAACTCTTTAGAAAACTTATTGTGCCTAAATATCTTGATTGCTCTCACTACCATGGTGTAACCATCTCGAGAGGAATACTTGGAAAGATATGTACTCCGAAATTCTTAGATACGTCTTACTATGATAGTTCCAAATTTCGCGTCCAACTTCCATGATTTTTGGAAGAATTACATATCAGGTAGTTTCTTGAATCTTATTATATTTGCAGTAGTCTATAATGCGATTTTTTGAAAGTCTTTCCGGCAGATTTTTTTGGTCAAAATCCGGCAGCAATTCATTGGAATCCCAAGTTTGATAGCTAGTTTCTGCACTATCAATGGCTCCCAGGGGTTTTTCAGGGCGCTGAATCCAAATATGCAGTTAAAAAACCATTTTAACTGCTAAAAATCAAGATTTAACTTCATTTCTTCGGCCGGATTCCGTCACCGGAATCTCCAAAAAGTCGCATTATAGACAACTCCATTATATTTTATCGAAGATTTTATTTAATTGAATTTTTCCAATTATCAACACAAGTTGCCACTCTTTGGTCTCCTTGTTCTATTAGTGGAGTGGGCAATTTTTTCATATTACTTAGCCCATGTGCATATGGCGTTTTAGGACATCGATGGATGTTAAAGGCCTTGGTATTCATGATTACCATCACATTATAAAGAAGCCAATGGACCTTGGTATGATTCAAAGGTAGATGGATGTCCAAGATCGAACTTGATAGAAGCATGTGCATGCTATTTAAAATATTTGTAAAGATGTGAAGTTGGTTTTCAAAAATGCAATGACCTACCATGATATTCAGAGTGATGTTTATTTAATGATGAAAACTCTTTCGCAAAAGTTTAAAGAGAAACTGAATACTCTACTACCAAAAGTCATTAAGGATAAGAAAGGGGAAAGCGAGAAGAGACTAATGCTAATTCAAGAGAAATGGTTGAATTGCAACTATCAAGTGAAAGCTCTTGAGAAACTTGGTAGTGAACTATATGAACAAACATGTAGAGAAACTTACAAAGTGAATTTGAAGTGCATAATGATGTTTGTAGGGGAGAATCAACAACTTGGAACTATTCTGGGCCAATTATCACCTAAAGATATCTCAAAGGCATTGCAAATTATTTCTTAGAATGATAGATGGACAAAGGAGAAAACCACATAATCACACAATAGAACAATGGAACAACTGCTCTGTTACTCGAAGTGATTGATTTAATTTCTTGAAGCTATATGATTAAATATACTTAAAGCTACTGACAATGGATGTGCTAATCTTAGCTTACACATGCATTGCATGACTGACACTTCCTAAATTTAACTCAAGGTAAATTGTCATAAACTACAAACTAATTGATAGATACTGGGAGTAATTATCTCCAACCCTCCCTCTTAATTATGACCATTGTTTCTTGCTTGTCGACATGTCAACTAGGCTTATAACACCTAAGTTTTGTTATGAAACTCGAATACATCTCTTGTCAATGGTTTTGTGAATATGTCAACTAATTGTTCTTTTGATTTACAAGATTCCAAGTGAATTTCTCTATTGTTTACATAGCTCTCTAATGAAGTGATATCTCATATCAATATGTTTGCTTTTCTAATGAATAACATGATTCTTTGACAAATCTACTATTGAGTTGTTGCCATAATTAACTATATTTGGTCCCTCTTGTTCTCGTTGTAAATTGCTCAATACTTTACGCAACCAAACTAGGCAAATTGTTGTTGTTATTATTACATATTCTGCTTCAGCTGATGAGATTGTCATAATGGACTGCTTCTTGGATGCCTATGAAATCACATCTGAACCAATATGAAAACATATCCGAGATTACTTTTCATGTCATCCATGCTACTTGCAAAGTCATTGTTAATGTATCCAACTAAAATATCACTATTAGTATTGAAGTAAAATATGGCATGTCATGTTGTTCCAACAATATATCTTAAAATTTTATTTTATTTTATTTTTTTATTTTTTAATTTTAATTTTAATTTTATTTATTTTTTTCTGCTAGCCAATGTGAATCTTTTAGAGTCTCCGTGAACCTGGAAATTTAACTAATAGTTATATAATGTTCAGTCTGTTGGTAGTAAGATGCGTAAGACTACTAACAAATCTTTTGAATACAATTGGATCTACATTGGACCATATATCTACTTTTTCAAGCTTTGTTCTTGTTGCAATTATAGTTGGTGTAGGTTTACAATTCATCATCTTGAACCTCTTCAACACATCCATGGCATACCTTTCTTGAATAAGAAAAAATACATGTATCTATTTGAATTACTTAAATACCAAGAAAGAATCTCATTGACCCCAAATTAGTCATTTCAAACTTTTTCTTCATAATTGATTTAAACCTGTCCATTGATTGATTCTTTGTGAAGATCATATCATCAACATACAAACAAACAATTAGAACTTGTTTTACTCATTCACCTTTGTATACAATGTAGGTTCATTGTTGTTTCTACTGAATCCAATTTCGATCAAATATGAATCAATCCTACTATACCAAGCTCTAGGAGCTTGCTTAAGTCCATATAGAGTTTTCTTCAACCCATAAACCTTCTATTCATGATATTTTATCTCATATCTTGGTGGTTGCTCCACATATACTTCTTCCAAAATTCCATTCAAGAATCTTGATTTTACATCCATCTGATAAAATTTCCACTTGCTTTGAGTTGCCATGGCTAATATATCTCTAACTATATCTAACCTTGCAACTAGTGTGAAGGTCTCACTATAATCCACTCTGGGATGTTGTGCAATTACTTTTTCTACCAATCTAGCCTTTTACTTTTCTATTTCTCCTTTCTCATTGAGTTTTTTTTATAAACCCATTTAAGACCTATGGTATCTTTTGGTAATTCTACTAGATCCCATTTATTATTTTTCTCTATGGAATCCATCTCTTCATTCATTGCTTTAAACCAATTTTCATCTTTAATTTCCTCTTCAAAACATATCAATTGACAAGTAAAGCAATGCAAAATTTGAATTCACATCTAAGTATTCATAGACCTCTCTCAAACTTTTGGTCTTTCTAGGCTTTAAGGAATCATATTCACTAGTTGATTGAGTGGTAGGAGTAGACTAAATTATTGGAGTAGATGACTCACCTTGAATAAAATGTCTTGGATTTCTTGTTCAAGTATTTCTAATTAATGGTTGGGTTTTCAAATCTTGCTAACCTCCTTGTACAATGTGTTCCTTTGCATAATCTTCTATTTGATGTATCATTAATCCGATTGCTATATATTTATCAATATTTCCATCCCATACTTAATTTTCTTTAAAACCAACGTCTTTTTTGATTATCAACTTCTTTGTTATTGGATTTTACAAATTAAATGCATTGGAGTGATTACTATATCAAATATAAATGCACTTCTTACTAATGCCATCTAGCTTCCTTCTCAACACTTTAAGCACATGAGCATATGCTACACAGTTAGATACCTTGAAGTGTGCTACTCTATGACTCATACTTGTCCATTCTTCCCATGTAACTTTGTTCTCTACACTTTTAGTGGGGTATTTGATCGAAATATAAATTGAGAAAGCTATTTCTCCCCTTGAAAACTCATTTGATAGTTTTTTTTCCTTCAACATACTTTTATCCATATTCATGATGGTTTTGCTTTTCCTTTCAACTACACCATTTTTTTGCACTGTGTACCTTGTTGTGAACTGTCTTTTGATCCACTATACTTGCAAAAGTTGTGAAAACATTTTGAATCACACTCACTTCCTTTGTCTGATCGTAACCCTTTAATCTAATGACCACTTCGATTATTTTCCATTGTCTTGAATTCTTGAAACTTGTCAAAAGTTTCATATTTGTTTGGGGGAAAAGACACCCAACTATTTCTATTATAATCATCTATCAAGGTTAAGAAGTAGTAATTTCCTCCAAGTGACTATGATTGCATTGGACCACACAAATTTGTATAAACTAGTTCCAAAGTTGCCATTACTCTACAAGACACTCTCTTAGGAAATTGTCTCTCTGTTAGGATGCAACTCTCACATGAACCATTGGCTCTTGAATGGGATCCAATCCCTCAACCATATTTTGTTGCTGCAATAGCCCAAGGCCACCAAAATGTAGATTACTAAAATTGAAGTGCCATGATAAAAAACCATCAAAGCAAGTTGGCTTTTAAGAAAATGAGTAATGATGTTTATCATGATTCATGGCAAAAGGATACATCTTGTTCCTTTTCATCTTTACTCTAGAAATCAACATCTTACTAGGAAATTTATCATATATGAAACAATCGTCTCCTTTAAAGACTAAAGTATTCCATTTTTGAGTGAGTTGGCCAACACTAAGAAGATCATGTTTCAAACCTAGACCACATTACACATCTAGTATGTTCCTTTTCTAACCTTGTTTGGCGAGGATGTTAACCATTCATTTTCCCATAACTTTCAGAATATTATCCAACCCCAACTTGACTTTAGTCCTTATTGAATCATCCATATCTACAATTATGCTTTTGTTTCCTATCATGTGACTGCTACATCCGCTATCTATAAGCAAAGTACCATTAGGTAACTCTTGAGTATCATTACACATAAGTAATCAAGATTCTTCACACTCCTCAGAAGAATATTGTTTAACTTGTCTGCTAAGATCAAATTTCTTCTTTCTACATTCATGGGCACACTAACCCAATTTATTACAATAAAAGCACTCAACTTTTGATTTTTCATACCTTTGATTTGATTTTGAACTTCTATTGTTTCCCCCCCTTTGAAATATGAGTATTTTGATCTAATCCCCTTTTCTTATTCTTAACCGTCTCTTTGATTGTTTCTCTCGTTGTTCCTATCTTTTCCTCTTGATATTTATCCTCCTCTACCTTGTGAGATAGAAACTTGTGATTTGGATGTGTTTTCCAAATATTCATCATGCATGTTTATTCGAGATTCATGGGATAACAAGGATTCCAACAACTAATCTATTGATAGTTGTGACAAGTCTTTAGACTCTTCAATGGATGTAACCTTTACATCAAATTTCTTAGGCAAGGTTTTGAGAATCTTCCCTACCACTTTTTGATATGAAATATCATCACCATTTATCCTTAATGATTGGAAATGTTTATAACTTGGGTCATATACTAGTCCATAAACTCTTAACACTTTAATTTTTTCAAAATTCATCCTCAATGTCTGCAACCTAATTGTCTTCACCTTTGTAATCCTCCAATTTTTAGTTTCTAAGATGTCTGATGCTATCTTGGAGGACTTTACTATTGAGATCTTGGGAAAGATAGTCTCATCCATGTCATTTTGGATGGAAACAAGTGCTTTCACATCCTTTTTTCTCTTGAATCTGAGTTAATCCTTCTATTCGTTTCTCAAAGCTTATTCAGTTCCCTATTAGCTGGCTCTATATAGCCATGGAATAAAGTTCCCACACATCCTCAGAACGTAACAATGTTTGCATCTTAATGCCCCAAACTTCATATTTTTTCCCTTTTAGAACTTGGAATAGTAGCTGGGAGAGACTCCCACTTAAAGTCATATCTTCTTTATTTATTTATTTATTTATTTTTTGTAGTAAAAAATCCTTTAATATCTCATTAATATCTTTAACTTGTTCCTCTACTTTTCCCATTTTTTTAACACAATAGCCAAAACTTCAAAAATATCTCCCAAGAATATATATATTTTTAAATTAATCCATTTTTTTATTCAGTCATTAAAAAGAATGTTTTACAAATATCTCATAACATAGAAATCATTTCATATATAATAAGGGGCATAACCATCTTTGAACAAATCACTTGACCTATAAAACAATTTCATCTCCCAAGAAAATATTTTACATGAATGGTTTTAAGAAGTTATCATCAAATTTTGTATATTGTAAGAGCTTTGCTAGGCTTAGAGTTTTTAGAGGTTTTTTCTTAATAATTTGTGATCTAGTTGATGTAGGGCTAAGCTGACAATACCCACATTAGGCAAATAAAATTGCATATCACTGGTCCCAAGCCTTAATCACTTGATCCATGGTGAAAACATTCTTAAACCAAGGTTTGATATTCTTAATTAAGTTTATGTGGAAATGTTACTTTTGACCATCCAAGTTTGAACCTCAATTAACCTTTTAATTCATTAATCTTGTTTTATTTCTATTATAATTCTTCTATAATATAAATATAACATAAACCACACTTAACCTTACCTTTTTGCCAATCCACTGCCTTTGCATGCTTTCTGACGCTCACCCTTATCCGTTCAATCTTCCACCGTCGATTTCACTTCCTCAGATCAACAACTACTCTGTGATTTCCATTCATCCTCAGAAACTCAAACAAACTTAGCTCACATCCATAAACTTCTCGGGTCTGCTCAGGTCCAAGCTTTATCGACTTCAATCTCCACCTTTGATCTTCTACCCAATCCGACAGTTGATGTTACACCCGATCAACGAAGCTTTACAAGTCCTCTAAGCATCACACATCACAAATCACATTTTCTTAAGGCAAAGGTTCATTCACTCATGAAATATTGCGATGCGAAACTAATCAGCGATCCTCCACCATTTGATCAAGGCACACTTGATCCAACGGCCATCAACGATATTACACAGGGATCTTGCATGACGTTTACCCGCCCTTACGGAGCCAATAAGGATTATAAATCCTTGATCTATATGTATTGGGCTAGCAATTTATTCATTATAAGATAGCAATTTATCATTCCTCCATTTGCAACCATCACTTGACACTCTGGTGCTGGATATAGGAAGCAATTCAATTCTTTTGCTACCTTACAATGAATAAAAATGTGGGTACTTCCTGAATCAATCAACACTATTACCTTTTTCTTCTTGATTTGTCCTTCTATCTTGATGGTTTGAGGAGTGGTAATTCCCGCCAATGCATTACAAGATATGGTCGGATTTATTTGTTCTTCATCTAGGCTTTGTTCTTGGAATATATCCTCTTCTTTTGACCTTTCTTGCTCCTTTTCTTCTTCCTCTTCACAATCTATGTAGAATAATTTCTTCTCAGCACACTTATGACCTTTAGTGTATTTGCTATCACAACTGTAACAAAGCCCTTTTGCTCTTTTTTCTCCAATTGTTGTGGTGTCAACCTTATAGGTTGTGGAAGACTAGGGGAAACAACACTTCCGTCTTTATAGTTGTGAGTGGTATGCTTCCTGGTTGCCATATTTTGCTTTCCATTTTTCTTGCTAACCTGAATGCCCTCTTTAATGAATCAGGTTCCCAAAGGCGAACATCATGTTGGATATTATCCTTTAAAGACCCTATGAACACATCAATCCTATGCTCCTCTGGAATATCTTTTACCCTTATGTTCAATTTTTGGAACTCCTCAATGTGCTCCATTATTGGAACCTTTTGTTTGAGACTTATCAATTGGCTAAAAAAAGTGTTGCTTTTTGTATCCTCATAATGTGCCATCAATTCTTCGGTAAAAATTACCCAAGTGATAAATTGTTTACGAGAGCAAAGCCATTGATACCATACAAACTGATTTGGTTCCAAATATAAAGTTGCCATACGTACCTTTTGTGTGTTTTGCACATTATTGAGATCGAAGAACTGCTCCATCTGTAATATCCATGTGGCAAGATCCTTGCCATCAAACTTCCTCATATCGATTTTTGGAATATGGTGAGTCTTCGATCCAACATTAGAGTCTATGGAATCATGATTAACATTTCTTTTGTTCTCATCATGAGTTTCCTTTAGTACCCTTTCACCCTTATTGACCATTTCTTGTAGCAACTTATTCATATTTATCTTCAATTCTTCCATCTTATCATCCATGTCATCAATTTTAGCTTCTACGCCTTTCTTTAAACCATCCATATTAGCTTCCACATCTTTCCTTAAACCATCCATCTT
>APFE030948182.1:0-10523 GCA_000404065.3 Pinus taeda | reverse complement strand
GAAATTTTTTCATACCACCACATAGAAAAAGAACTAGGGGCAGAGTCAATTGCTTTAGAATAAAGCTCTAAATGTCCTATCCTAAGGTTTCTTATCCCAATGATGATCAACCTTTGCTAATATAGCAAAATTCCTTCCTTATCTTGAGTTTTAGCATTTACATCAGAGCTCTTAACATCAACTATAATAGTGCCACAAATCAAAAACTTCACAAAGACCTACATATTACTTGGGATATGAAGGACAAGAAGAAGGGTGCATTCTTCCAAATATTATAATCAACTACGCTTCTATCATCTTCAAGATCATGCATAGCGAAGATCAACCTTTGATGATTTGGAGCAATTCCTTGTCTTGAATTTTAGCTTTCGCATTATTGACAATCTGTAAGCTATCAACTTCATAAGTAATTTTCATGTCGGTTAGAATTTTGATATCTGCATTCCCCCTTCATAATTAATTTTCATCCTCGGTAGAGTTTTGAGATCTTCATGATTTTTTTTAATCATGGTAATATGAAATATATCATGAGGTAAGTGTTTTGATGTTCATCTTAGTTTACTAGCCATTTTGTTTATATGGCTACACTAATTCCTAACAGGATCAAAGACCTTGCCTTTCATTGTAAAGATTAGGACACACATATTTTCACTTACCTTTTTTTAAACTTCTTAAAACCGTTTTGCAAATTTGTCAAGAAGCGACACTACATACATATTCCTTTGCAATTTAAAAAGAAAAAATGATATTAATATCCAATAAATTTATATAACTATTAGATAAAATTCAAAATAAATAACATAATATGATATGTTACACAAACTCTTGAGTGTTTTGAACACCTTGTTTCGAACATCGTCAAAAATAAATAAAATATTAAAATGAAAATTAAATCCAGACCAAATTCTAAATGTCAAATCCATAATAATGTGACTAACGAAATGGAATAAATAAAAAATGGTAAAAGCATGAAGTGAAGCCTTATTGGGAATATGCGTGTTGGAAAGATGTTTGTTTGAAAGGGAAGAAAGCAAGCATTAATGGAAAGAACCACCAAAAAATAGAAACAACCAGAAGCATCCGTCAAACATGGACAAAAGAAAAGCATCCACCGAAAATTTCAAAGAGGCGTGGATGATCTGAATTGGATCCATAAAAGATTGTCAAAGAACCATGACTGTATTAGGTCAGGAAAAATCTCTAAGAACTTACAACAACGACCAAAAACACCCCTGAACCAGTGGCAATGGCAGCCAAAGTGGAACGACGAGGACCTCAGTCAAAACGCGCTCACCGAGGCCCATGGAGAGTGAGCAGTAGTTCAAAGTAGCCCCTGGGAGCCCTGGATCGGGAAAAGGAGGTGGATTTTGATGCAATTGCACATTGTTGGGCAAACAGGGCTGAAATGGTGGAAGCCCGAGAACTTAGACACGTGGCGAACTATAGAACTGTGGGTAGAAGAGGAAAAAAGTGCTAAAAATACGAAGGCAATACCCGCACTTTAGAAAAAGGTGGTATTGATTTGGGCGCCCTCAAATGGTAAGCAGTTTTCGATGGAGGTGGAGCGATCCCACTCAACAATCGATGCATGGAAAGTGGAGGTGAGAGAAAACCATCATTGATCACACATTATCAGTCGAGCAAGTCAACCACACACGACGTCCATATGACGTTGGATCTGGGAGATCCAGATCAAACAATTGAGATCAAGCCTGATGGAGGAAGTGAAATTGATGAAGGAATACATCGTGATTTGTAAAAATTTGGAATCCATTCGATTGCCATGGTAAAGCAAAAGCAGAAAGAGACAGAGGGCCGAGCTAACCAGCGGTATTATCGAGCACCGGAGGGCTTGAGAGATTCAAGCCATCCCATAGAGGATTCTGTCTGGATTGAGGACCACAGCTGGATCTTGCCACTGTAGACTAGAAGGTCACAAAGCTGGTAGGAAGAAGAAGAGTCTATGTACTCCAGTGGCGTGGGTCCAAAAACCACCATGCCAAGTAAAACCTACTTCAGGAGAACTCACATTGAGTCCCTGTATTGTAATTGTCTACTTAAAGGCACAATAAAACAAGGCCACAGCTAAAAGATGGACCGAAGACGTAGCCCTGAAGAATAGCGTGAACTCCTTATTAAAAATTCTTGTGTCTTTGTATTTTCTTACTGGATTTCTCTGCTGTCTTTCCATCTTTTTGTCTGTGTATTGGAAATTTGATCAATCCGTTGCTTCAATAACACAGAATACACACAAGCACATGAGTCTGTAATACCTTTGTTTAATAAATCTTCAACTGATGTCACTCACAGGGTGAATATCAGATCAAGTGGTATCAGAGCTCTAGGCTGTAAGGTTAGACAAGCTTGTGTTGGTTTAGCTATTGAATGCTCACGAGATCAAATCTCAAATTAGGAGGAGATCTGGTTGAAACTAATCCTGAAATTGGGAAAGTCTATCCTCGGAAGACAATGTTAGAGAAAGGTTCTATGGGGCCAGACCCTCAATTCATAGAGAGTTTCCTAGATATAAAGTCTATGGTAGAAGAAATACATAAGGACTTTAGAAAGGACAAGGATGGAGATTCATCAGGTTCTAAACAAGATAAAGAAGAAGATGAGTCTCATTCCCATGACCACTCAAAAGGAAAGGGGAAAGAGAAAAGCTTTCTCACACCACCTAATAGCCCTGTGCATAATAAGAAAGCATTTTTGATTAAGCTAGATGTTAAATTTAATTTGCCTATATATTATGGAGAGCTAAATGTTGAAAAGTTGGACAATTGGATTTGACAAATTGATGTGTATTGTAGAGTGGAGAATATCAACTTAGACAAGAGTAGAATTCAGCTGGTAAGCGTATGCCTAGGAGGCATTTCCTTGGTTTGGTGGGAAGGCAGAAGCTAAGCTAATATGAAGAAACATTTTAAGACCATCTCGGTCTGGAGTCAATTTTTTGTTGTAGTCAAAAATCAGTTCTATCCAATTTTGTACATGCAACAAGCCGTGATGAGTTGGAAAACTCGTCGGCAGTTGAAATGGAAAAGTGTGCAAGGGTATACTCAAGAGTTCAGAAAGAGAGAATTGATGTTGGGTATCTCATTAGACTCACCAGAGACTTTGTTGAAGTTCATTGGTGGTCTACATAACTACATGAGGCATGCCATCCTCATGTTTAATCCCACTAGTATAGACGAGGTATCTATACAAGCTACTCATCTAGAAGCTAGAGGAAATAATGGAAATCCAGAAGTTGGGGGACCATCCCAACCCACTGCAAGCAAGAGCAAGGAGAAAAGAAAGCAGAAGTGGAAAGAAATGAAGGCTAACACTACGCAAAAAGGCAAAGCTTCATGCACTCACTGTAAAAGGAGGGGCATGATGATGAGCACTGTTGGATTCTGCATCTAGAGCCGAGACCTAAGAAGTCCAAGGGGAAGAAGAAGAAGACTGTTGCAACTATTCAAAAAGATTTGCGGTCAGATTCAGGAGATGAAACAATCATTTCATCCACAGGTATAAAGGGTAAGAATTTTGAAGCACCCACTAGTAATTCTGCTCAAACTATTATTGATGAAGAATATGAGAGGAAAAGACATGAGCTTTTCCATATTCGAGTTATTTCCAAACATCAAAAGATTGATACTTTGTTTGATAGTAGTTCACAAGTAAATTTGTTTTCTCAAGCAATTGTAAAGAAATTGGGATTAGAAACTAAACCTCACAAGAAACCATACCCATTAGGATGGTTGAAGGATACAACACAACTACAAGTGACTAGACAGTACAAACTCAAGTTTTCTTTTGGGTCAGCTTTTGTAAATGAGGTTGAGTTAGACATAATTCCGTTCGCTATATGTGGAGTTGTTTTAGAAGGTCCGTACTTGTATGATAGAAAGGCTATTTTCTATAGAGCTGAGAACAAGTATATACTTGTTAAAGATGGAATCAAATACTTTGTAAGAGCTCATAAGCTCAAGAATTATTATACTCTCATAAATTTTGGGTAGATGAAAAGAATGATAAATTCATGCAAACAATTCTTACTAATGGTTGTAAAGGAAAAGAAACCTAATAAAACCAATGTATTTGAGGGTTGTAATGCTCAGCAGCAAGCTGATATAGAAAACATTGTTTCAGAGTATGATATTTTGTTTCAGTAACCCAAAGGTCTGCCACCCAAAAAGGAAATAGTACATTATATTATTTTGCAGCAAAATGTAACTTCCATTTCCTAACATTGGGATGTATAGGTTGTCTTCTTTAGAGAATGTTGAAATCAAGAAGCAGGTGCAGGAGTTGCTCAAGAAAGGGTTCATCAGGCCTAGCACATCACCATGTGGGTCACCAATCATTTTGGTGAGAAAGAAAGATGGCTCATGGAGAATGTGGATTGACTACCAAGCACTGAATAAGATAACAATCAAAAATCGTTATCCCCTTCCTCGCATAGATGATCTTTTGGATCAATTAAAGGAAGTTCTTTATTTCACCAAGCTGGATTTGCACAGTGGATACCATTGGGTCATAGTTGCGGAGCAAGATGCACAAAAGACTACTTTCAAAACAAAGCAGGGATTGTATGAGTGGCTGGTTATGCCTATTGGCTTGACCAATGCTCCTGCTACTTTCTTGAGATTAATGAATGAAGTACTCAGACCTTTTCTTGATGATTTTGTTATTGTGTATCTGGATGACATTTTGATTTTTAGTAAAACATGGGAAGAACACTTAAAGTATGTTAAGCAGAAATTAGATGTTTTGAAAAGAGAAAAACTTTATGTTAAACTCTCAAAATGTGAATTTGGCAAAACATCTCTAAATTATTTGGGTCATATAGTAGGGGATGGTAAATTGAAAATAGATCCCTCTAAAGTGGTAGTCATTGTGGCCTAACCCAAGTCTGCTACAGAAGTAAGAAGCTTCTTAGGAGCAGCACAATATTGGAGGAAGTTCATTTCTAATTTTTCCTCAATTGTAGCTCCCTTACATGCTTTGACAACATTGAACAGGGTGTTTCTTTGGGTAGGCAAACATAAAAAAGCCTTCGACACCTTGAAAGAAAAGATTAGTAGAGCACCTATATTAGCACTACCAGATCTACAAAGACTATTTTAAATCCAAACAGATGTCAGTGACTATGCCATGGGAGCAGTGTTAACAGAACACGGTAAACCCATATGTTATCATTTTGAGACTTTTAATCTTGTAGTCATTAACTATCCTACCTATGATAAAGAATTGTATGCATTAGTTTAGAGTATGAAAAATTGGAAACATTACTTAATGGGCAAAGATACAGTAATACATACTGATCATCAACCACTTCAATATCTACACTCCCAAACTAAGTTGCAACAATCAAGGCATTATAGATGGATGGGATTTCTACAACAATTTCACCTAGTCATTACATATAAGAAAGGCATACACAACAAAGTTGCAAACATGTTCTATAGACCCATTATAAATGCATCTACCATACTTAAGCATAATTTTGTGCTATATGAAAGCTACATAGAATAGTATGCTCAAGATATAGACTTTAAATATGTATATGCAGCGTTGAGTCAAGGTAAAAAGGTAGAAGAATTGGACTATCATGTGAAGCAGTGACTCTTATAGCATTGTGTGAAACTCTTCATTCCACAAATAGAGAGAATAAAGATAATTAGAGAGGCACACACTTCTCCGATATCAGGTCACTTTGGGGTAAGTAAAATAGTTGCATAGCTGCAAAGATTTTTCTATTGGCTGAAAATGAATGAGACAGTTTCTAGGTATGTAAGAGGTTGTACAATGTGTTCTAAAAGTAAGCCCAACAATAGAAAAGTAGGCTTGTACACTCCTTTACCAGTTCCTTCTCACCCTTGGGAAAGTGTTTCCATGGATTTTGTTGGAGGACTGCCTAAATCTAGTAAGGGTCATGATTATTTATATGTGGTTGTGGATGGGTTAAGAAAAATGTGCATTTTGATACCTTGTAATAAATAGATTACAGCTGAACAAATTGCAAAATTATTATTTGAACATGTATGGGTTCATTTTGGATTACCCACTTCTGTTGTATCTAATCGAGACACTCCATTTGTGGGGAAGTTTTGGTCAAGTCTTTGGGAACTGATGGACACCCAATTGAAGAAAAGCACAACTTTTCCTCCACAAACCAATGGCTAGACAGAAGTAGTTAACATGACAGTGATCCAATTTCTCAAGGGATATTGCAGTAAACATCCTAAGCTTTGCGATGAAAATTATTGTTATGTGCAGCATGCTTACAACAGAGACAAACACTCTTCTACACAGAGATCTCCTTTTGAGACCTGTTTTGGTTTCATACCAAGGTCACCTTTGGATTTTTTCTTTGGTAAAGAAACCATGGTTAATGGACACAGTCATGTGGACAAGGCAACTAGGTTCATTGAACAGATACAGGAGATCCACCAAGCAATACATGAATAGCTGGAAAAGAGCCAAGCCAAATATAAGGCTAGGCATTACAAGCATCAAATGGAGCATAGTTTTCAAGTTGGAGACAAGGTGTGGGTGTATATCAACAAGGACAGGATGCAAGGTGAAGGTAAAAAGCTAAAGCCTATCGGGTATGGACCTCTTAAGATACTTGAGAATATTGGTGAAAATGCTTTTCACCTTGTTCTACCAGCTTACATGCACATCTACTCAGTCGTAAATGCAGATTGCTTGAGATTGTTTGAACCTTCAATGATTGAGGATCCTCAAGAGCAAAGTAAATTTCCTTCTATTGATGAACTACTACCTAAATATCTTAATGAATTAGAGGAAGACAAAGTGTTGGACAAGAAGGTAAGGACGACGTGAAGAGGAGATGTTGAGTACCTTAGAATTGGACTCAAAGTTTCAAAGACAAGCAATGCAAAGTGGATTGAGATTGGACAAGTGAGATAGTAGTATCTTCACTTAGTCGATGCTTGAAAGAAAACAAAATTTTGGTGGTCCAAAATATTTTTCAGTGGGAAGGCCATGATCGAAATTGGATCCATAAAAGACTATCAAAGAACCATGACTGTATCAAGTCAGGACAAATCTCTAAGAATTCTGAACAGCGATCAAAAACACCCATGAACTAGTGGCAATAGTAGCCAACGTGGAACAATGAGGACCTCGATCAAAGCTCGCTAACTGAGGCCCATGGAGACTATGCAGGAGGTCAAAGTAGCCCTTGGGAGTCCCGGATTGGGAAAAGGAGGTGGATTTTGATGTGAAATTAGCACATCGCTGGGGAAACGTGGCCGAAATGGGGGAAGCCTGAGCACTCGGATGCATGGTGAAAAAAAGAACCGTGCACAAAAAAGGAAAAAATCACTAAACATACGAAGGTGGGACCGACTCTCTGGAAACCAGTGGTATTGATCGAGCCCCTCTCAAACGACAAGCAGTTTTGGGTGGAAGCAGAGTGATCCCACTCAACGAGCAATGCATGACAAGTGGAGGTGAGAGAAATTTGTCACTGATCGCGCGTTATTGATAGAGAAAGTCAACCACGCGGGACGTGCATATAACATTGGATCTGGGAGATCCAGATTGGAAAGTTGAGATCAAGCCCGATGGAGGAAGAAAAATCAACGAAGGAATATGCCATGATTTGTAAAGATTTGGAATCTGTTTAACCGCCATGGTGGAGGAAAGACTTCATCCATGACTTAAGTGAAGAAACAAACCAACGAAGCAGGCTGGCGCCATATAGAGGAGGACAAATGGCCACTCCTTAAGCGTTCATGTTGATGCTGAACAGGGAACTCCAGGGGTAGCTACAGAAGGTGAATTGATAAAGGCGGAAGAGGAACCGAACAGACATGAGTTCGAATGGCTAGAAACCATGAACAAAGAGAATACATAAGTAAATTCAGTCAGAAGAAACCCTGAGAGGAAGACTAAACATTGAGAGATAGAAACTAGAGAAGAAGGCAGTAAAGCAAAAGTAGAAAGAGACAGAAGGCTGAGCTAACCAACGAAAAACATCTAGCACCAGAGAGCTTGAGAGATTCAAGACATCCCATAGAGGAATCTATCTGGACTGAGCACCACATTTGGCTCTTGCCACTGTAGACCAGAAGGTCATAGAACTAGTAGGAAGAAGAAGAGTTTGTGTACTCCACTGGCTTGAGGAATCCAAGAACCACCCTACCAAGCAAACATTCTTTAGGAGAACTCACATTGAGTCCCTGTATTGTAATTCTTTACTTAAGGGCACAATGAAACAAGGCCACCATGGAAAGCTGGATTGGAGACGTAGCCCTAGAGAATAGGGTGAACTCCTTATTGAAAATTATTGTGTCTTTATATTTTCTTACTGTATTTCTCTGCTGTATTTCCATTTTTTTGTTTGTGTATTAGCAATCTGACCGATCTGTTACTTCAATAACACAAAACGCAGACCAACACATGAGTCTGTAATACCTTTGTTTGATAAATCTTCAACTGATGTCACTCATAGGGTGAATACCAGATCAGTGGATTAGATTGAAATTTGAAAAAGCATGAACTCTCAATTGAAGAGAGAGCATGGAATCTCGAAGGAAGTACAAGTGGTAAAACTCTTGTGGCCATTGAAGGGAAGTGTGGAATCCCTATATTAAGTCTTATCATTTTTCCAACATCTTCCTTTTCCTTTGTCCATATCGATTGTGATTATTCTTGTGTGTTTGGCTAATGTGTGGTCAGAGTTTGGGACTGTTTGTGTCCAGTCTCTGTTCGAGGCAGTCATGGTTCTATGGGATAGAGGAATCAATTATCTCTAAAAAATGGTATTGATTAGATTCTATTTAATTTCAATGTTTATATCCATCTATGCTTCGTTGTAAGAACTAATTCCATTTCATAACTTTGTATTTTTGTTTGGTGCATTGTAAATTATTGGAGTCAATGACATTGCAGGAAAATGAATGAAATATGGAAGGAAAGAGGTGGTTGACGTTATTGTTCAAGGCATTCCAATTAGCTCGTTGAACATGAAATCCAATCCCAATTCTAGGTATAAAGAGATGGCCCTGTATCTCTCCTTTTGATTAGTTGAAACATGGTGCTTTAGCCAATTTTATTGACTTTAAGGCTCTCCTTCCTCCTCAATAATTTGTATTAAATTTAAATTTTTCTTTATTTTTTCAATCATCCACAATAATTTTTATTAGAGATAATTTTTCCGTCATTCCTCCAAGAAGTTGTCCCCTATGAATTCAAGCATCACCAGATTTTTAATGACTTATGATAGCTCTGTATTTGGGTTTAATCTATTGTGTATTAGTTTATTTTGTGGTTTTCTAGTATAACCTATTCCTTATTAGTTTAACCCATTATTTTTTTCTAACATGACTTACGGTGTATTGTGTTCTTTCTTTGTTTAATCTGTAGGTTTTTCCCTTTTGGGTGTAAAAATATACATTTTCGAAAGTGGATTCCTATTTGTTTTCATTATTTAAATATGTGATAGAAAGATTTATTATTTTTATATAAAAGACAAATTGATAATCTTCAAGACAAATAGATAATTTTCATTATATCTTATTAAAAATATACATTTTTCTCTAATATTTATGTGGTATTGCATGCAGATTTATTTACATTTATTTACAGGAGGGATTTGACCTCCTAGTTTTGCTGAAAGGGTTTTTTTAGAGTAAATATTGATGTAGTTATATATTATTCTTTCCTTCTCTCAAATACTGTAAGAGAATTATGCACACAATTATTAATAAAAATATTTTTTATGGAAAGGGTTAAACTCCTTCCTAGTTCTCAAGAAGGATGGGGCACCATTTTTCTTTCAGTAGTGTAGTTATCATTGTTTGTGTTCATTACTTTTCTTTAAACTCATACCCATCAAAACATATTTTTTTAAAGATACATTTACTTTACAACATTTATATTTGAGGCATGTCATATTACACTTCAATGATCATCCATTCATTATTATAAACACTTATCCCATTCACATTAACTCATAACACCTTACATTTAAAAAAAGAATCTATTTTTTTTTACAAAAATATAAGTTATACAATCTTTCACCATGCATTGAAAAACAATAAACATAATTATAATTAACAGACCATTCATATTGGTTTTTATTTTTTTTTTGGTTTTCATTTTAGTTGATTTTTAAAGCTTTTTATATTGTATTATTTATATTTTATATAATTAGATAAGGGTATACATATATAATTTAATTTATTTATGTATTTATGTTCATATATTGAATTGATATTGTACCATGTTACTTTGAATTTGTGTGTGTGATTAGTTGAATTGTGTGTTTTCTTTTTTGAAATTTCATATCTATATCTCGGTGGTCCTAATAATGATTATTTCCTTTTGAATTTTGAGACCAAATTTTATATAGTGTGTTTGCTTATTTGGTATAGTATTTTGTATGTTTATTTAATTAAAATCCCATATATATGTGAATGCTTGTATCCATGTTTATTTATGAATATTTGTATGTAATTTGGAATTGTAATCATGTGTTTATTGTCATGAATTATGAATTT
>APFE030948159.1:0-40245 GCA_000404065.3 Pinus taeda | reverse complement strand
ATTTAAAACACTTTTAAAATTTTATTAATTCCAAATCAATAAAGCAATGAATGGATTTTATTAAAACTATAGAAATATAGAAAGTTTATAGTTATTAACATTTTACTATGTGAGAGTTTTAACTTATTATGAAATTCCTTTGCAACTAGTAAACATATGGTGAAAATAAATGTAATTAGGAATTATTTTACAATAGAATGTCATGTGATAGCTGCCGTCATTTTTTATGCAAATACTTGCTTAAATTATGGTGGTTTTTTTACCAAAAAAACAACAACAACAATATAATATGTCCTCAACAAGTATAATAAGAGAGTAGAAGACGAAACACTTTCTTTAAATTTTCCAACTTATAACTAAATTAAATTTAAATTTCAAAATATTTGTCACAGTAACAACCTTCTTGACCTTTCAACTCAACAAATCTATGATGATTTTGGAATGCTTCTCTATATACTTTTTAGGATAAGAATAAAATTCTAAACAATTTAAAGTCATCTCTTATTCTTTTAAGGTTTGATAGACTATTTTTGTCTGAATAGATGTTCATCGTTATCATCATCGTCACCACTATAACCATATTAGTGAAGAAAAGTATTTTAATACTTCCAAAACAAAATTATAAATTATAAATTTACAAGCTCACTTAAAGTCAGATGACAATATAGATTGGAATTATTAGATTTATCTAAAGTGGGTAGACCTACAATAATGATAGGCCTTCCCACTCAATTGGTTTACAACATATACTATAGATTGTTTAGGTTGGGTAATTTGGTTGTATAAGGCATAGCTAAATGATGTTAGATGAGGCTCCCCAACTTAAAAGGGGGGAGGATACTTCAACTAATAATGCAAATCAATTATCTAATTATCTAAAGTATTAAAGGATTAAGTGGGGATCCTAGTTCAGTGTGAGCAAGCTACACTTTATAAGCTTACAACAATTGTATCTCATGGGTTACAACTTACTTAATATTAGATGTGGTATAATCTAAGTTACATGTTACTCGTTATTATATTTAAAGTGGGTAAACTAGTTTCCAACAAATATTTTTTTCCATCTAACAAAAAACCAATATTTTCTTTAGGGCTCAAGGTTGTTTAACAACAAGGCTCAAAGTCATTACAAGAATTTACTCAATATGAGTCCATCATGTCACAATGATCAAGGACATTACAACAATATATTCAATATGAGCTTATTATATCACTTGCTTGAACCTAGGTGAAGAGGATAATAATCATTCCTCCCTATCATCCAAGATAAACCCAATTGACAAACTTTCTTTCAATTGCCTTTGAAACAATTTAAATAAAGTAAATTTAAAAAAAAACAAACAAACAAAATAAAACAAAACAAAAACAATTTTTAGTAATACTTACAAGATACTAACCATTTCTTAAAACTAAATTAGATTATTTAAATGTCAAAAAATCAAATTTCTTAAAATATAATTTTTTGCATCTTAACATTTTTATAAAAATATAATATCTAATATTTAATCTTCATTAAAATATAATATATAAAAATTAACTAAATATATAATAACAATTATTAAAATTAAAAAAATTAACATAAATAATATATTACTAATTATTATTAAAATTTAATAATTGAAAAAATAACATTAATAATCATAATATCAATGGTGCACTTATGCCACTCTCACATACACATTTCTCAACACAAGTATAAAACAACACTCATGTCATGCTTCATATGCTCTATGGTGAATAGGGATTGAGAGGTCTTTTATTTTAACATATTTTTGAGAGGGTTTGAATTGTTAATTTAGTTCTATGTTTTTTTTTTTTTTCCAAATTAGACATGTTATCTATTGCAGTTCATTATCAACCGTGGGAGCCAAAATAACCTCATTTCAACAAAGTTCGTGAAGCGGCTGGGCCTACCAACTACACCACATCCGCAGTCGTACACCATCTGGTGGCTTCACCAAGGACAAGATCTTCGCATTAGCCAGAAATGTCATCTTCCCTACAACATCAAGCCCTTCATGAATAAGGTATTGTGTGATGTTTCTCCTCTTGAAGTTTGTGATGTATTATTAGGACAACCATACTTGTGGAAGCAACATGCTATAGTCTAGACCTCACTCTGTGATTATTACTTTGGGTGATAAGTTGTACAGGATAGCAGAGGTAGCACCGCCTAGTGCCATCTCTTTGATCACTACAAAGCAATATAGTAAGGTCATTTCCTAAACCAGGAAATTTGTTTTTCTTATGATTCACCCTCAGGGAAAGAATAATGTTGTGGCCACGGCTTTCAGAGAGGGCTCCTCCGCACAATATCAGCAGATGGACAAGGTCATGAATGAGTACAGGGACATTTTTGCCTCACGTATAGGGGTACCTATGCATTGTCAGGTCAAGCACTCCATTGATCTAACCCCGGGCATGCAGCTACCCAGTGGACTCTATCGACGCTCTGTTTTGGAGAACGATGAGATCAAGACGCAAATTTAGGAGTTGTTGCAAAAAGGGAAAATCAAGCCAAGCTCATCACCCTGTGGGAGCCCGATTATATTGGTACAGAAGAAGGACAAGATCTGGAGACTCTATATTGACTATCGAGCATTGAACAAGATAACTATCCAGAATAGGTACCCAATCGCATAAGTTGATGACCTTCTAGACTAGCTCAAGGGGGCCAAATATTTCAGCAAGATTGACTTGAAGCCCAGTTATTACTAGGTGCCTATCGAACCCTCTGATGTGTGGAAAAATGGCTTCAAATCCAAGGAGGGCCTTTTCAGGTGGTTGGTCATGCCTTTCGGGTTGATGAATGCCCCTACAACCTTCATGAGATTGATGAAAGACATCTTGCGACCCTTCACCAGTGCATTCATGGTGGTGTATTTAGATGACATCTTGATCTTCATCCAAAGTTGGGAAGAGCAACTCCACCATATTCAACAGATCCTTCAAACCCTATGACAACACAAGTTGTGTGCCAATTTGGAGAAATGTACTTTTGGCAGGATCCAGGTTCAATATTTGGGGTACGTCATTGGTGAGTAGCGTGTGCATGTGGACCCAGCCATGATACAAGTCATTCGAGATTGGCCAGCCCCAACCAATTTAACAGAGCTCTGCAACTTTTTGGGTCTTGCCAATTTCTATCGCAGGTTCGTATTGGGGTTCTCTCATATCACTTGGCCTTTAAGTCAAGTCACCAAGCGTGAAGTGAAAGAAAAGTTCTTTTGGTCTGAATCCCAATAGAAGGCATTTCCCAAGTTGAAGCATCTCCTCTGCTCTACACTAGTTCTCACATTACTAGACCTGCAACAACCATTTGAGATCGAGACAGATGCCTCCAACTATGCTATTGGTTCAATTCTTACTCAGCAGGGTAATCTAGTGGCATATCACAATGAGACACTTTCAAACACAGTGAAAAATTATCCCACCTATGATAAAGAGATGTATTCCATTGTGCAGGCCTGCTGACAATGGAAGCATTACATTCTGGGGAAGGAAATGATCATTCAGACAAACCACTGACCCCTAAAGTTCATACAAGCACAAGGGAAGTTACTGAACGATTGCCATCAGAAATGGTCCACATACCTACAATAGTTCCATTTGAACATTAAGTACAAGAAGGGCAGTACCAACAATGTTACAGACTTCCTCAGTTGACCACCGGTCATGACACTGACCACCATGCTTGACCCTTATGGGCACGAGACTGCGAGGTGTCCGCATCTTTACAAAAGCGATCCATAATTCGGTAGCACATACCAAGCACTCCTGGAAGGTAAGCAAGTTCCAAATTTTCACCTCTAGGTTGCACTGTTATGCCACCAAGGACACATGTGTTCCTTCAAGCAAGCGTGCCAAGATTATTTGGGAGGCACACTACAGTCGGGTCGTTGGACATTTCAGGGTAGAGAAAACAATAGCAGTGTTGCGGAAGTATTTTTATTGGTTGAACCTTCGATAGGGTGTTGGAAAGTACATCAGATATTGCACTGTCTACGTCATTTCCAAACATACCATCAAGAAGCAAGGCCTATATACTCCTCTTCCTACTCCTAGTCAACCTTGGGAATCCATCTCCATGGATTACATGTCAGGCCTTCCTTCTATTAAGCATGGAAACGAGTGTGTTTACGTGGTCGTCAACAAATTCTCTAAGATGGCCATTATGGCAGCCTGTAAGAAGAGTATCATTACAAAAGACATTGCTAAGCTCTTCTTTGAATGAGTTTTGTTACATTTTGGGATCCCGCAATCCATTATCTCAGATCAGGACAACAAGTTCCTAAGTACATTTTGGTCAATTCCCTAGTCGATGTTGGATACCAAGATCACTAAGTCCTCGACTTTCCACCCCCAAACTGATGGCCAAATAGAGGTCGTCAACAGGATGATCGTACACATTCTACCTATGTACAACTCGAAGCATCCATGCACATGGGATGAAAGCCTCCCCTATGTCCAGCATAGCTACAATAGAGCTCTCCATAGCTCAAGTAACCACAACCCCTTTCAGGTGGGGTTGAGATTCCAACCACTATGTCCCATTGATGTGGCCATACCATTTGCAGCTACCCAGACAAATTCATCTTATGTCCAGTCCGAAGCTGAAAAGGCTAACAACTTCATTGAGCGCATTCAGCACATCTTCCAGCAAGTCCATGAAATATTGGACAGAGCTAATGCTAATTATAAGCAACGTCATGATCAACATCGGGTGTAACCAAAGTTCCAGTGGGCAACAAATTTTTGTTACATTTACAAAAGGAGCACCTCGTTGGGCCCCACTTCAAGCTTCGCCCTCTCTGATATGGGCCTTACACCATCACTAAGGTTGTAGGGGACAATGATTTCGAGCTCAACATTCCATCATTCCTTGGCCTGCAACTAGTGTTCAATGTAGACCACCTTCAACCATACTTTCCACCATTACTGGACATATTAGACATTGCAGAACATACCACATCAACAAAGTTAAACCCAGACTACATGGAACAACCCACAACAGATTAGATCATGGACACGTAGATCAAGAACACTCGCCAGGAGAAGATCCAACTGTATCGGGTTATCAAAGCTGGCCAACTCTTGCACTAAGGCAAGTGGCTCACCAGGGACCAAGATCAGTAGAAATTTCCCCATCCCATGGAGGCACTCAATGCAATGGGGGCCTTTTCTTCCTAAGGGGGGAGGACTGATCCAGGTGGATATTTGTGGCCACTCTCCTATTCCACTAGGACCCCCACTGTTGTTTCTTTTCAGTTTCCATAATTGTAGAACAACTTATAATTTTTGGCAGTTTTTCAGGTCCTAAACTTCTGAAGCCGTTTTGAGGGACTAAAATATGTTTTAGGGAAAACGAAGAGACCAAAAAAGTTCCAAACTAGTTCACTAGTTCGTTTCGGCCTCCTCTTCGATATATTTGAAATGGGGTGTTATGATAGCCAAATGAAGATCATATGCCAAAGTTACAACCCCGGGAAGTTGATGTACCAATTTACCCAAACGGGGCCCATAGTTTTGGCGCTTCATCTCCTAGAGTTAGGTTTTTGGATGTTTAGAGTTATCCATTGTTTCTCAATAACAAATAGGCATTTGAGCCTCATTCTAACACAATTCAGAGGCATGTAGTTGCCACATCTCTTCTCAGAGATAAGCTACCATTGCCCGAGATAGTTTATTTTTATTTTTGTATGTAAGCATATTTCAGTTCTTTGATATTAACGAAATGAAGTTTTATTTCTGCTGCATCTCTGTGTATATGGGTATTTATGTATTTTTTTGCATTCTTACATAAGTCTGAATCATCCAGTGACCATGTTGGACCCCCCCTGTTGATCTTTCCTCCCAAAAAACCTGCAAATGCATCAAGAGAAAGTCAAATGAAAAATAGTCCTAAGTATGGATGTGCAGGTTCGTCTCCAACAAGTGTTGGTACATTTTTGGATCTTAGTCCATTATCTCAGATCAGGATAGCACCAAGTTTTATTTATGTTGCATCTCTATGTATATGGGTATTTATGTATTTTTTTATGTTCCTGCATAAGTCTGAATCATCCAGTGACCATGTTGGACCCCCTATTGATCTTTCCTCCCAAAAAACCCGCAAATGCATCAACAGAAAATCAAATGAGCCTAAAATAGTCCTAAGCATGGATGTGTAGGTTCGTCTCCAATGAGTGTTGGTACATTTTGCGAGCCTGCAGTCCATTATCTCATATCAAGACAGCATGTTCCTAAGTACATTTTGGTCAAGTCTCTAGTCGATTGTGGATACCAAGATCACTAAATACACGACTCTCCACCCCCAAACTAACGACCAAATAGAGGTCATCAATAGGATGATCGTACACATTTTACCTATGTACGAAGCATCCATGCACATGGGATGAAAGCCTCCCCTATGTCCAGCACAGCTACAATAGATCTCTCCATAGCTCAACTGGCCACAACCCCTTTCAGGTGGGGTTGGGATTCCAACCACTATGTCCCATTGATGTGGCCATACCATTTGTAGCTACTCAGATAGATTCAGCTCATGTCCAGTCCGAAGTTGAAAGGGCTAACAACTTCGTTGAGCACATTCAGTACATCTTCCAGCAGGTCCATGAAATATTGGACAGAGCCAATGCTAAGTACAAGCAACGTCATGATCAACATCAGGTGCCACACAAGTTACAGGTGAGCGACAAACTTTTGTTACATTTTACAAAAGGAGCGCCTCGTTGGGCCCCATTTGCAACTACTCAGACAGATTCGGGAAGTTGATGTACCAATTTACCCAAATGGGGCCCACCGTTTTGGCGCTTCATGTCCTAGGGTTAAGTTTTTGGATGTTTAGTGTTTTCCATTGTTTCTCAATAACAAATAGGCCTTTGAGCCTCATTGTAACATAGTTCAGAGGCATGTAGCCACCACATCTCATCTTAGAGATAACCTACCATTGCCCGAGATAGTTTATTTTTATTTTTGTATGTAAGCATATTTCAATTCTTTGATATTAATTAAATGAAGTTTTATTTCTACTACATCTCTGTGTATATGGGTATTTATGTATTTTTTTCATTCCTGCATAATTCTAAATCATCCAGTGACCATGTTGGACCCCCCTACTGATCTTTCCTCCCAAAAAACCCCCAAATGCATCAAGAGAAAATCAAATGAGCCTAAAATAGTCCTAAGTATGGATGTGCAAGTTCATCTCCAAAGAGTGTTGGTACATTTTGGGATCCAACAGTTCATTATCTCAGATCAGGACAACATCAAGTTTTATTTCTACTGCATCTCTGTGTATATGTGTATTTATGTATTTTTTTGCGTTCCTGCATAAGTCTGAATCATCCAGTGACCATGTTGGACCCCCCTATTGGTCTTTCCTCCCAAAGATCAACCTGCACATCCATACAAATAGTTTAGAGTTTTCCTTTGCTTATCAATAACAAATAGGCCTTTGAGCCTCATTGTAACACAGTTCAGAGGCATGTAGCCGCCACATCTCTTCTCAGAGATAAGCTACCATTGCCCAAGATAGTTTATTTTTATTTTTGTATGTAAGCATATTTCAGTTCTTTGATATTAATGCAATGAAGTTTTATTTATGTTGCATCTCTGTGTATATGGGTATTTATGTATTTTTTTGTGTTCCTGCATAAGTCTAAATCATCCAGTGACCATGTTGGACCCCCCTATTGATCTTTCCTCCCAAAAAACCCACAAATGCATCAAGAGAAAATAAAATGAGCAACATTTCAAACCCCATCTAGGGTACACACGTCACTACATGATACAACAAAGGGATGGTTGATCTAGGTCACCTTGGAGGAGGGGGATGCCAAAAAAAAATAGTGTGGGGTAATGGTATTAGCGAACATAGGCCATGTTTTTGAACCAATGGTTGTTGGATTTTGATGTGAGGTATGACAAACTGGATGTAATTCCTATATGGTTTTTTCTCTCAGGATTACCACTTATTTTTTGGTCCAAGCATGTGTTGTGAAAATAGGTAATATCTTCGGTTTTATTATGAGGTGGATATGTCCTTTCTTCATAATTGTTATATGGGGGTGGCGAAAATTTTGGTCAGGCTTAATGTGGTCTATGGCTTATCAGACTCCATTTACATCGAATTTGGTTCTCTGAATCGCCACCAGAGTCTCAACTATGAAGGAGTGTCTTTCAAGTGTGGCCATTGTAATGCACATGGTCATGTTAGCAAGGACTATGGGAAGACATCTAAAAAGTGGGTGAGGAAGGATTCACTATATTTGGTTTTTCCTTCTCTTTCTCTGTTGTATCTATAGAACATGACACTTATTTACAAATTCCTCCTCATGTTCAGGCCTATCTAGTGATAGCACATGTACAAGGCACTGATTGGGCCATAGTTTCTCCACCCCAAGAGCTCAAAGTGGCTCAAGATCCTGCAATCTCTCATGATCCAAATGTCCCCCTTCCATAGGTATGACTAGTTCTTTCCCTCTGTCATGTATATAGCTAAAAAACCTAAATTATTCTTTCTATTATGTCTCCATCATCCCCTCTCTTGATTCTACCCCTTTGGACACACTCTTGGACCTCTATTTACCTCTTTCTTCCTCGATATTCTCCTTCATCCCTCCTTTCCCATCCTTTTGTCTCTCATCTACCCTAGATATTTCTCAATTACTTCCTATCTTCCAACATCCTCCCCATAAACCACTTACTAGAGGCAAGAAATACCCGTTGTCTCTAGCTAAAAACAAGAACATTCTAAAATTAACTCTAGGAAACAAAAATATATTTTAAGGGCCTCAGATTTTTAGGCCCCTCTTAGGTTTCCAAATGAAATTTATTTCTTTAAACTACAGTGGCTTTGCTACCCCTAAAACAATTCTAGCATTAAAATGTCTACCTGAGTCAAATTCTCCTCATGTTATTTTCTCTAAGAACCAATGATTGAAGGAACTAAGGAAATCACTTTGTTAAAATTTTCCTTCCCCTCTTAGGACATTGTAGCCAACAGTGTAACAGGGTGGTCTAAAGGGATTATTACACGATGGCACACAAAACACATATGTTTGGTTTCAACATGGGATTTTCAAGTTTGAATCTCCTCCTTTTATCATATATTGGACTTTGATTTATTTGTCCATGGCTTCTCTATGGGCCTTATGCTGACAAGAAGGATTTTTGGCTATCTTTCACAAAGTTTCCTTTCATGGACTCAAGCATCTCTATTATTGGGGAAGATTTAAATTTTTCTCTTGGGGCTTCGAAGGTTTGGGGATGTTTGGCTATAATGGACCCTTTTTCTTATTTTCTTACTAATCTCTTTGAATCCATTGGACTGTGAAACATTCTCCTAGTTAACATCAAACTTGCATGGTCTAACAACAGATTTGGTTCTACCCTTGTTTCAATTGATTGGATCACCTTCTCGTCTCAAAAAAATTTCTAGATAAAAATATTAATTTTAGTTAGTTGGTCACTATAGGAGGGGATTCAGATCACCAACTCATTATTCTAGACTTGGAAGCCTTCCATACAAACCCACTAGCCCCTTCAAGTTGAATCCTACCTAGTTTGATGATCCCTCTCCATGAATCCATAAAACTTCAATGGATTCCTTTCTTCTTAACTAGACTAGAATCCCCTCCTATATAGTTTCAAGAAAATCTCAAGAGAGCCAAGGCCACCATATCAAGGTGGGAAAAACTCAAAAGTGCCAAGGCATACAAAACCCTAGATGAAATAGATTCTAAATTAAAATATTATTGATCTAAAATTTTCAAGTAAGACCTCTACATACCATAGAACCTACATCAAATCTTTGGAGGAAGAAAGGAGGACAATTCTCAAGTACATGGAAAAGGAATGGAGAATGAAAAGTAGGGCAATCCGGTTACAAGTTGTGGATGAAAGTACTAAATTTTACTTTGAATTTTTAATCATTGGAAGCTTATAAATACCATCTAGGGCTTTAAATAAATCTATGGGTCGGTGGCCACATCTTTTCAGGATATCTCCATAGAGGGTTGCAAATACTTCAAAGAAATATTTTGGCAAGATAACAAAGAAACCATAGGACACATCTTGGATATATCTAGGTTTTTTCCCAAATATGTCACCTAAGAAGAAAATGAGCCCCTAGAGGATGAATTCATTAAGGCAGAACTCAGAAAGGCCTTGCACAATTTTCAAAAGGGAAAGAATCTAGGTCCATATGCCCTATCCATCGAATTCTATTTAGAATGCTATGATTTTTTAGGGGATGATCTAATCTTGGTAGTGGAATACTCTTGATTCACATGTAAAATTCTTGCTCCATTCAACTCATTCTTCATTTCCCTTATCCCCAAAGTGGACAATGCTAACTCCTTTGATCCCTTCAAACTAATATCCCTCTGAAAATTTATTTACAAAATTATTTCCAATAAAATATCCCTTTGCTCCAAAGAGATCCTCTCAAAAAACATCTCCCCAAAACAATTTGGATTTCTGGAAGGGAGACAAATCCATGAGGCAATATGACTAGCTCAAGATGGTATGCATTCCATTTACACACAAAAAAAGAAAAAATTTATTCTCTATAATGTGGACCTCCCCAAAGCCTTTGATTGGGCTAGATGGCTCTACATCAGACAGCTCATTCATCTTGAATTCATCCATACTTTTGTCTCTTGATTATGAGCTCCATCAACTCTTCTTCCTTTGCACTTCTTATTAATGTAGTTTTCTCTCCCTTTTGCATGGAGAAAGAGGCTTGAGGCAAGGATTCCCTATTTCCCCACTTGTTTTTCTCCCTTTTGCATAATGCCTAAGCAAGCTCTTATCAAACTCCATATCCCAAGGTAACTTCAAAGGAATCTCACTTACCCCACATTGTTTAGTGACTCATCTGCTCTATTTGGAAAACATTCTTATAATTTCTAATGTCTCATTGAATCACCAGAATTCCTTAAATCCCATCTTGTAAATGTTTTAAAACACCATTGGAATGATAATCAATCACTCCAGATCCAACATCATAGGTTGGGGTCTTAATAGGCGAGACAAATATCTCATGAAGGATCTTTTCTCCTTGGAAATTTCTGATATCAATCAAGGAGTAAAATACATGGAATTTTTCTAACATATTGGTTATGCAAGAAGTTATCCACTCAATCCTAGCAAGAAAATAACAAGGCTTTATCATGAAACTTGACATGGCCAATGCCTTCGATAGAGTCAATCACTCATTTCTCTCAATTGTCCTTCACAAATTTGGCTTTGCTCCCTAATTCATTGGTCTCATAAAAGCATGCATAATAGACCCTTGGATTGGCCCCCTTATAAATGGAATGCCTAGTTGCTTTTTTCAAAGCTCAAGAGGTTTGAGATAGGGATGCCCTCTATAACCTTTCCTTTACATAATAATGGTTGAATCTCCCAATAATAACTTGGAGCAAGCAGGAGGAATGGCTCTATCACGAGACTATTCTTTAGCAAAGGTTTCAAGATTATTAACCACTCTTTATTAGTTGGTGACACCTTATTCTTAGGTGGTGCTACGTGCATTGTGGCAAGAAGGTCCAAAAGCATCTTGGATAAATTTTTGGAGGTATCTTTCTGCCTCCTAAACAACTTGAAAAGCAATATATATGGCTGGAATGTTCCAGCAAGAACTCTACAAAGAATATCCCAAATATTAGGAGTTCCCTTCCAAGCAAATTGGGATCACTTTAAGTACTTGGGATTTCTCATTACAAAAGAAATCATGAAGGCAAAATATGGAATAATTATATATAAAAAATGAAGAAGAAAATTCAACCATGGGGAATCCTTTGGCTTAACCTTGCAAGGAGGATAACATTGATTAAATCAGTACTAGCTACTCTTCCTCTCTATCAATTTTCTATTTTTCATGCACTAGCTGGAGTACACAAGCAAATCAAACTAATAATCATGAATTTTTTTATGGCAAGGGGGTAAGAATGAAACAAGAAAATTTAGTCTGGTAAAATGGAACTAGGTAATCGCACCATTTGAAAAAGGAGGTATCTCCATCCATCTTCCTAGGTAAATGAACATAGCCTTAATCGCTAAGGTCATTTGGATAATTATAAATGGAGAATCCACTTGGTGGAAGAAAGCTTAAAGGCAAAATATCTGAACTACCCTCACCAATCCTTTCTCACTAGGAAAATGCCTATCAAGTCATGCTCTCAATTTGGAAATGAATCAAAAAAGCCCTCCCTCTTGTCAAAGAAAACACATCAAGAATTCTTGGGGTGGTCGGAACTTAAATATTTGGAGTGATATAGAATGGGAAATCTTCCTCTCTCAAATCTACATGATATTCAGGAACTAAAAAATAGCATGGTAAAAAAAGGCATATGCTCTCTGCAACAAATATTAGATTGGAACAAGAATGATAATTATTGGGATAGCTAGCTTCCTCCATCTTTATCCCTAGACCTCAAACCTCAACGGGATACCCTCCTGTCTCATCTCAAAGGTGCAACACGAATTAGTTATGGCTAGCAAGCTTCCTTAAAATGGTATCCAACAGGAGGAGAGTTCACAGTCAAATCAGGGCATTTGAAGCTTCAAGAGAATCAATATCATCATGACTAGTCCCTTTGGAAAGCAGTTTGGAGGACTGAAAGTCTTCCAAAAATAAAAATCTTCAGCTGGACTATGTTAAAAGGGAAAATTCTTATAGTAGAAAACCTTAAGAAAAAAGGCCTTCTCGGCCCCTCTCGTTGTCCCCTATGCGAAGAAGAAGAAGAAACAATCCAACACATATTTTTAAGGTGTAGCTTTGCTAAAGAACATTGGACATTGTTGGTTGGACCGATTGAAACAATAATCTATACCAATCTCACCATCACTGAATTCGACTCAAATTGGAAAGATAAGTACCCATACTCCTTTAAAAAAAAGAACTTGATATAAAGGTTCTAGAATAGTCTTCCCTCTTTCTTATGTTGGCAAATTTGGCTTGCAAGGAACATCCAATTTTTTCAAAATACCAAGCTAGAAGTAAGCAATGTTCTTGCTAAAACTTGGGGGCTTGCGACAGAATTCCTTTTTCAAAAGGAGTGAAAATTCTAGATTTCAGTCTCCTCTAACACGAATAAAAAGCATGGATGGTTTTAGTTCCAAACATGCTTAATAACTGTAGAAGTGCTCCAAGAATATCACCAAGTGAATACTCAAATTGGAAAATTCGACTTAAAGAAAAATAATTTGTGATGTGGCTAAATACTCTAAAGAGGCCATGTCTATTCTTCGGTGGGGCCTCAAAATCAAATCTAGCTGGAGCTGGTGTTGGTGGTTATGTAATGGATCAAGAAAATAAAAATGTTACAGTTTTCAAATGGGGCCTTGGATCAGAGTCCAACAACAAAGCTGAAGCATATGCATTTATTTTGGGATCTCAGTTCCTTAAAAGAAAAAAATTATCTAAATCTTGTCATATTTGAAGATTCTTCAATTATAATCCAATTAATGGTAAAGAAAGAAAGGCTGAAAAATGTTGGGCTTGGGAAAATAACAACCAAAACTCACCACCATCTGAAAACTCTGGGTAGTCACCTTCTACCACATTCTGAGAGAAAATAATAAGGATGTTGATAGACATGCCAACAATGTGGTTGCTCTTCCCCAGGAAGTTTTAAAATTTGAAAATGAAGTCTCCAATCAAATCATCCCCTAATTCCTCTAGTCCTTATCCTTTTCTGATTTACCTCCTCGGGCTTCTAATTATCATCCTCAAAATATTGCTCCATCCTGCCCCTGTCAGCTCTATTATCCTAAAGCAATCTATCTTTGCCCCATTATCCTACTCGAATTTCTCCTCTTATGAATCCTTTCCTCCTTGCAATCCTCCCTTCTATGATTCTCGGCTCTCATATTTGACACTTCACACTATATTTCCCTGCCCATTCTCTTCTCCCTTGCACCACATCCCCTCCCTATCCTTTAGCTCGACGCCTTCCCCTTCTATGCGTTCTCCTATAATGTTGTTATGAATCCCTTTTCTAGTGCAATGTCCCTCTCCTCCAACAACATTCCTTCGTATCTCCAAATGGACCCGATGGACAATCCTCTAAGTCTCAGCCTTGCACACACTACAAAGCGAACAAAGTAGTGATGGAGCATATAAAATCAATGCTAGAGCAGTTTCACAATCAAAAGAGATCAGAGAATGCTCTCATCTTTCAGAAATTCAGTAAACACAGAGAGGAGTTCAAAAAACTAAACGACAGATGCACACACTTGGAGAATACAGTCAGTTTTCTGAGAGAAGTAATAGCAAAGAAGCCAAGGGAAAGTTGCAATACCCTGGATCAAAGCAACAGAAACCAACAACATGAGGAAAAATAGTCAATCAATATTAAAAGGAATCATAAATCCACTACATATGAACCATTTTGTATTGTGTCAAAAGTATTCTTAGATCTAGTTATATTTTGATCTTTATCTCTTGCTATGAAATGTAAATGTAAATCACTGCTTCAACAATATGTCAAGATCTACAAACTTGGTATTGTAGGAAAATTAGGAATCTACGAAGTAAAATTAGCAGCTGGGAAAGATGATGCAAAGATTTTGTTCTCCTAAACTTCCTTGATCTCTTCAGCAATTTTTTAATTGGAAGCATTGCTTCCCCCTCTTTTTGGAATGAAAATCAAAATACCCAACTTTGTTAAAAAAAACTACATAGATTTTTTTCTTAAAATGTAATAGTTACATAAAATCTTACTAGAATTAGCTCTTAGAAAAGGTTGAAAAATGAATCAAAACCTAGTGTACCAGTTAGTTATCTAGGGTTGGTAGGCTTGTTTTATGCAAGTTCGTAATAGAAGTTATTCCAATCTATTAGGATTTCTTGGCATGGATTCCTTCCGGTATTCTACATAAGATCAAGCAGTTGTCCCTCTGTTTTTTTTTGTAGGAAAAAGGGGAAAAACCTTTTCCCTTAGAGCCTAGAACTACATCGCATTGCCAAATCCGAGGGGGGATGTGGTTTAAAAAAAATGGTTGGTTTTCTGGAGCACTAGCTGCAAAAGGATTAGGGAAATTTGTCTAGGGTGTAGTTTTATGGTCCTCAATCATATTATTTAAATATATCAACCCAATATCTACTTTTGACTAGAACACATCTATAGAGAAAAAAATTCACTAATGGGTCCATAATTTGGAAAGTTATTATAAAAAACTATTCCTTTAGTAGGTTCACATCTAAGTTGGAAAGTTGGGAATGGGAGTAAAACTCTCATTGGAAAGAACCCCTAGATTGTAAGCCAAGGATGGCATGTGCTTCTAGAACCTCTGTTACACTCCCTAAATAATGTGGGTTGATACACTTTAAACCAATTTTCTCCTTAAAATCATAGACAACAATCCTATTTGTCCTTTACAGATCTACATCTAGATGGTTTGGATGTTGAAAAGCCCGGGATCAATACATTTACAACCTCACATTTTATCACGTAGTAATCTTGGATCAAGAGGATAAGCTTATTTGGACTTCAAGCCATTTCGGTACTTATTCCTTAAAATTTAGCAACTAAGCATTAGCGCGAGAAAATTACCCAAATGATCTACCATGGTGGGGAAACATATCTAGGAATTCAGTTGTCCCCCAAATCAAAATTATTCATGTGGCTTCTTCTAAAAAATAAAGCACCTATATGGGACAACCTATAAAAAAGGATATTTTATTGGGCCCAATTAATCATCCTAGGAATCAATATAGCATTTGTTCATCTATTTCCCTTTCACTACTATTGTATGGAAGGAATTTAGTGATATGAAAAAATAAGTTTTGATATGGGAAGGCCCATCAATAAGTAATGTTTTGAAAAGATTGATCGTGACCTCCCATAAGGATCACTTACAATCCCTTTAACTTACAATTTCCTAGGGAATTTGGCTAGAAAGAAATCAAACCATTTTTTAGGGAAAATTCCCCTCACATTTGAAACTTTCTGTTCAAAGCCTTTCTTTAGTAGGTTTAGTAAAAAAAGCTACAACTTAGAGTCCTCCTCCTTCTCTCTCTCTGACTACCATTCAAACAAATTCACCATGGGCTTTCTTTGATAAAGTAGCACAGAAATATACCATGTTGAGTGGTGCAGGTGGCATTTTACATCTTCCCCCCACTTTCACTATAGCCTTCTCGTCAAACATAGTTCCTGCTACCAACAATTATGTTGAACATTTCTCTCAAAATAATTCTTCAAATTGCTCAAACTCACGATATCTCAAATATGCATGTCTATGTGATTCACAAATAATTATCAAAAAGATAAAAAGAACAACTCCAATAAAAAACTATACTTAATTACCCCTTTTCCAAAAAACAACAATTACTCTCCCACTTATTTAATATCAATTTTAATCATATTTACAAGGACATGAATACAAAAGTTGATGTACTCTCGAAATATGACCTAGATAAAAAAGACATACAAAATCACGTAAAAAAAAAAAACCAACTCCAACAATATTTTCTTGACCACTTATGAATTTTTTTTACCTATGACGGTCATCATGCAATCTACAATGATATTATAACAATTGTTTTATTTTGTTGGACTTTGCAAATCCTATGACACCAACTATATTTTTTACTAAATTGAAAAAAGAAATGATGTTTTCTTGGATGATAAGAGATGGTAATAGGACGACATATCCTTGATGCTACTTTTTGCGAAATGAATGTAACCTTATTTCTATCTTATGAATAGAATTCCAGATTTTTTCATGAGAAGAAAAAGTTAAATAGTTGTTCAGAGGTCCAATTCTTTATAGTCATACACTAATTTGGTGTAAGATTTTTTTATCAAACAAAACAAAACAAAAATTATTAATAAATTTGAATATATTCCATAAAATTTATTTATTTATAAATAAATTTAAATTATAAACTTTTTATATCATGAATGGGTAACTTTAGAAATGAGATAGATAATTACTTTTTTTCCACAAACTATATTTTTTAATTAAATTTTGAAATAAAATTAATAATATTTTATGTTAAAATAATTCTGTAAATTATTTATAAGTATTTATAAAATATTTAAGGAAATAAAAGTCTCAAGGGATAGTTTAGTTGGTTGAGTTTTTGTTTTTAAGTATCTCGTCTATCAAGAAGTTACAAAGTCAAATATCCTCCACGCCCTTGGGGTCAGGTCTTGCTAATTTACCTGGAAAGTAGATCCCTTCCAGTTGATCTACCTAGATTTTCTTGTGGATGTAGCAAGACTGGAAAGTAGATCCTTTCTAGTTGATCTACCTGGATTTCCTGTGAATGTAGCAAGTAGTGTTCGTCAACCACCCTTATATATGGAAATTGAATTAAAATTGAAATATATTTGTATTAAATAATTTTGTAAACTATTTATAAGTATTATAAAATATTTAAGGATTCTAAATTTTTCTTTTTAACCATTATAAAATTTGCAAGATTAAGGTTTTGCATAATATGATTAGGTTTTCTACCATTAAATATTTTGGCAAGTTAGGTTGGAGCTCTTGATTTTTATTATCATCTTTAAAAGAAATTTTGACTGAGAAATTTTTTGTTGTTGGTGATTTTGCTATTAGTTTTTTTTTTTTTTTTTTTTTTTTGTCAAAAACCAAAATCTGATGCATAAAAGGGTTGGGATATAATAATCTATCTTAATTTTGATTAATTAAAAATATTGTTTAACCTTTCTAATATGTGTTGTTTTATTAACGATTGAGGATTGTTTTTAATTATTTTTAAAATAAATTTAATTAAAATATATTTGATCTTTGAAAGTTAATAATTAATTTTGATATACACAAATACATTTAAATTGATTAAAATTAATACATCATATATGATATTAATAAAAATATAATAGTCCTAGGCAATAGCTTAATTGGTTGAGTTCTCGTCATTAAAATTACCTTCTTTTTTTAACAATAATGAGTGCTCATTATATTAATTTTCTACCTAATCGCGGAAAAATACACGAGTGAATTACAATTCGAACCCATCCATGGGCTTCAATTTTGTCATTGATGGACAAAAAAGGCAAGCTTAGTTATCTATGATCACTACAAAAAGATACAACATATACAATACTCTTATTTACCTTATTAGGATATACCTGACAAAATTGAGACAACAGGAGAATACAAAAAAACCAATCATTAAAATGGAAGGCTAAGCATTAGGATTAGTCAGGGGATTTAAATCAATGCCTGAGTTTTGGACTTCAGAAGGATTGCTCTATTCTTTTGAAAGGGAGCCCAACTTGGTCACCTAGAGTTGGAGGTTTTCAATCATGGTGCGCAACGTTCTAACCTCATCCTCCAACATTGAAACCTACTTTATTTTGGTATCTATAACCTCAGAGTTTTCATAATCCACCACCCTCTATCGGTACAACAAGTCCTTGATGTCATAGAGCTCAATTCTAATCTCCACGAGCTCTTGTGCACACAATACACAAACAACCAGAGTTAGGGAGTGCAAAAAACTTTGTTGTCAACCCAATGTCAAATTTGATGTCTCTTTTTCCACCATCTGACCTGAGTGTAGATGTCTGTTGCCCAAGGATCCTGAAGCCATCCCCTCAAAGAGCCATTGTATTGTGGATTGAGCATGGAAGGTGGAACACCGGTGGGGCTCTTCCAGAATTGAAACCCACAAAGCACGTCGGGGCAGACTAAATTCTTGTCCAAACATAAGGTTGCAGACCCAGTCCCAAAGGGAGACTGTAGTCCCACACCCTAGAGAATCTTCTAGATTCTTCTCACCAAGCAAACAAAACCCAATCCAACCCGAATTTCAAACCATGAACAAAATGGGAGGTTGCAGAAATGTCGACTATAATTTATAATAGTGGCCTCGCAGATACAAGACAGAGCCTCAAGGATCCTAATACAACATCATCATTTTCTTGAGAGGAGAGAGAGAGGCCATTATTTGTAGTTGGAAGCTCGAGCAATTGGGTTGTCTAGTCTAGGCCATGAGAAGTAAATGCAACATGAATGATGGTAGGGCTCACATGCTTAATAGCTTCAAATTCCTACAATAAACCTTGAACCGAGAACCAAACGTGAAGACTCCCACTCTTAGATGCAGATTCAACCTAAGAAGTGTCAAGTGGAGGGGAGATTGAGGGCTGCACGGCAGGAGAGTGAGGATGTGTGTCATCATGCAAACAACCGTAGGAGGACATGATGATCTCATACTTCTGGCAATCGACCGGAAAGATGGTGTTGGGGACTTCGTTTTGAATTTTGGATTTTGCAGAAAGAAAAGCAAGGACAGGTGGCAAGGACAATTGTTAGAATTGTGGGGCTGACAGTCGAGGAAGGGAGCAGGAACTAAGAGTGAACCGACGGTTATGGCAAGGTGGTGGATGAGACCTAGAGAAATCGAGCAAGGGCAGATAGAAGGCAGTCAAGGGCAGATTCAGTCAAGCAAGAGATGAGGGGAACTGGCAGTGGGAGTGTGGAGCAAAGGATAAAAGGAAGAAGATAGAACGAGCAAGGGATTGGTCATGAAGTAGATAAGCGAGGACAGGATCAAGAGAGCCTTCCTCAATTACAGAAAGGCGGGCCTTGTCCTCTATTCTAGTTATGATTGGTTTCATTGGTTATGTTATGTATGTATCTGATGATCAGGCTTCGAGCCTTCTGTAATTTGTTATGTACTCTATTATGTTCAAGTTAATGAAAGAAGCAGTCTAGGGTCTATAATGTATTGATGTGCCTTATGTGGGTCATTTAAAACTTTTTTTAATGAATACTATAAGCCAGATGGTTTCTCGTAATGAAATGAGTAGAATATCATGATTAGATAGTCTAAATGATTGACTGTTGTAAGTTATTGATGGTTGTTGGCTGCAAACTCTTTGATACTCCATTCTACCACATCTAAGTTCAGTCGCGGCATGCCTCGAGTGAGACTCCTTGCCCCTCCTGTTAGGGTGAAAAAGTCAATGTTGTTCTAGACTACAGCGGAGCCTTGTTAGCCCCTTGTGCCTGAACCCAGGGTCTCTTCCCTGTTGTCATTTTCGTGCCAAAAAATGTTTCCATTGTTTGGACCTGAAATCAAAAAGAGGGGTTCAGAATATGGTATCAAGGATTTTTAAGGAGGAGATACAAAATTTGTGGGACAACCAAGTGGATCTGTTTGTATCACAACAGGCCATACTTCGAATTCAAGTCATCGCTAAGGTGACTGAGGATATTTTATACTAAAAAATTGCAAGTGATCAGTACGAGATCTTCTAGGGTAAGTTCCTCGAAGAGTTGTGCAATTGGTTGTAGAGACTACAAGTGGGGGGTCAGCCAGAAGGACAGACACCTTCCCATTGTGATTGGTTCCCGCAAATCTCATGGCGCTCCACCCCCTTGACACAGATCTGACAAGAGCTGTAGATTTTTGGGTCCATACTACTCTGGAGGGATACATCATCGAGTTTGCAGCAGAAAATTACTAGTCTTTCTCAAATCCTGATGATGTGTTCCAAGATGGGCTAAGAGGAAACTTGTTGAAAGAAGTACCTCTCTAGATTAAGATTCTGATGGTGGAAGAAGGCTTGATTCCTTTCCAAGGGTTGAGCATGGCAATGTAAAACCCCAGTGCCAAGGGAAGGACCTAAGGGGAGAAATGCTACTGAGCGGGGGACTATGATGCCACTGAAAGGATGGACGCAGAAGATTCACGAAATGCTAGCGAAGTAAGAGCTCAGAGGAGAGTTCAGATAGTAGAAAAGTGGTAGGAAAGGGCCTTGTAGGCAATGCGAGGGAAATCAGAGGGACCACACCAAGCAGGAATGATGTTGAAGGGTCCAGAAGGAAGAGATGAGATGGAAGAGAACTCAGAGAAGGGGGCAGAGACAACCAAGATAGGCGGAAGTTCAGAAGTTGACAGGAGCCCTCCCTCACCAGTTGCAGGGGAGGTGTCTCATGGAAGCAATCACAGTAATCCCAAGGTAGATATGGAAGATAAGATGTGCAATGTGATGAGATAGATGTTTGTGGAAGACAATGCGTTAGCTAGAATTAGAAATCCAACCCCCTGATGCTCAGGTAGCATTCACCTTGACCTTCCCCTGGTACTTTACAATAGCCCTGGTAAATTTTTTGCTAAGTTTCTTAAAGCGATACAAGTACATAGTTTTCATGTTAGATATAAGACTGGTTTTGGTACCTCTAACAATAATGGGAATAGTAGCACTATAAATTTAGGATTGAAAAGATCTCAATAGCTTGGAACCCAAGGCTTTTTGCTTCTAGCATGCACTCGGAGCAGCATGGCAAGATCCTTTTCCAGATACACCAAATTCTTTGCCCGAGGGAATGAGGATGTAGAACAATAATGGTACCAATGTGAAGCCATATGGAGAGCTCACTAGACGCCCGACAACGTGAAGTTGATTGAATTCCAAACTACCCTTAGGGAGAGGGCCCTAAGGTGGTTTATCAAATGGGTAGAGTTAAATTAGAATCTGACTATAGATGATATCAAGAAGAGCTTCATGCAAGAATTAAAGCTCCCACAAATGGATCAGCAAAGGTTGTCACAATTGTGGGAGATTAAGTAGCGAGAAGGGGAAACTACTTGGGAGTTGATGCATAGGTTCAAATATGTAATCAACAAGATAAGTTACACCATAGATCCCAACCACTAGAGGGATTGGTTTATCAAGGCACTCCTACCCCTTACACAGACACCCCTAACACAACAAAAGATTGAGACCCTGCAGGATGCTTTGGAGCAAGCAACCTACATAGAGGCTATGACACGGTATCCGTGAGTGGGGGGGTGGGGGGTGTCACAGGATACATCGATCTTGGGTCTCCAACACTATATAGCTAGCTTAACATAGAAATTGAAAGACTTACAACCAATCTTCCCAGTGAGACCCAATGTGTGGTACACCCATTGTCTAGTGGAGGGTCACGTCGTGATTGAATGCCTGAGACTTAGGGGCACAGGTAACACATCAAGGCTCGTTAGACCATCAAGGGCTCCAAGATTGCAAGGGGCATTCCTAGGCCGCAACCAACTCGAGTACTGTGAGGTCTGTAGGGGCTATGGACATTCACCACGGTTGTGTCTGATACTATAGAAGTAATCAAACATTTCAAACAACAACTATTATGAGTTATGTGCATCTACAACCCACCACATAGATTAGTGTCGATCATTGAATGTGCTAGCAGATTCAAGATCAATGAGACATCTGGCGGAGGGTGAGGAGGAGGAGGAGGAATGAGAGGAGGAAGAACATGGGGTAGGGGACTTGTGCACTACTACAATTGTGATCAAGAAGGACATGTCACCATGGACTGTCCTCTCCCAAGAATACCTTATTTCTCTCAATGTCGAGTCAATGCACACACAATAGAGGATTGCCCAGAATTGATTGCAAGGTGGGAAGAATGGACCAGGCAACGGGGGACGAACCTGATAAATGCAAAGCCCCGGGAAGTAGAGATAGCTCCACTCTCTAATATTAGCGTAGTCACCCATGGCAGCAAGAAGACGGGGGTTGACCAAGGTGTCCAGGACCGACCAACCATTATTAAGGTGGCCTCACTAAAGCAATCATATAACCCTAGATAACAACAGAAATATTATAAGGAAGCGACAAAGTTGTTTGGAAATTTGGAAAATTCCCAGGAGGAAAAGACAGTCGGCCGACCAAGACCCAACGTTGGCCACCCTATTAAGGAATGGTTCAAACTATTCTTGTAGATCATCAACAACAACCAGATGTTAGGGGAGTTACGCAGAAGTATAAAAGAAGTTCTGCCAGAGGAAGAAACTAGAGAAGAAAGTGTCTTGGTGAATCTACCTGAGAAGCACACGAGAAGAGTCCAAAGAAATAGGAGGAGAACGGGAAGGGAGTTTAGAATTGAAGCACATGTTGTTGGATTCTAGATCAAAGATATGATGTCAGACCTGGGTTACGACATTAATATTCTACCTAGGAAAACATGGGAGGCATTAGGGAAACCATAGTTGAAGTACTCAACAATCCAACTGTGGATGGCCAACCAGTACTGCATTCTGCCCATTTGAAGGCTGGAAGATGTGGAAGTAGATGTAGGAAAAGTGAAGACACACGCAGACTTTGAGGTGATAGATATAATGGGTGACAAAGATACTTACCCATCACTGCTCAGCATTGACTGGGCCTATGAAAACTATGCTATCATTGATCTAAAGAAGGAGTTTATGATCTTTGAGGTGGAGGGAGTACGGGTGATCCAACCACTAGATCTGTACCAGGGGCCAAGATTCACAGAACTAGTAGATGACTGAGATGAACCAGGAATGCTAGACCAGCTCTATTGGTTGACAGCAAAAAAGAGATAAGATTACATCAACCCCATAGTGGAAGGATCAGTCAGCTAGAGGAGTATACAGAGCTCAGAGGTTGGCTCTTAGGCTTCATGGGATGCTTGGCAGCAAGGCGGATACGAAGTTGATACTAGACGTTGTGCTAAAATATGTCGCCATCAACTAGATTGGAACGGAGGTAAGTGATTATCCCACTTTCCATGGCATATATTCAGTAGATATATTTCTAAATAAGATTGTTCGAACCATAAGAGGGAGCCACAAGGCATCGTTGTTGGACATCACACTTCAAGAAACCCCAACATGGAGATGAAGAGAACAGCACAACACCCTCCACGACTGGGAAAGGATCAAGAGGGCCATGAGGGAAAGGTTTAAGCAAGCAAGGGACCGACCACAAGAAATTGTAAAATACAGAGGGAACTATGATCCTCGACAACATATGGAGAACTACACAGACAGATGGAACGGAGAATGAGTTCCAAAGGAATTATGGGTACACGCGTTCATACACACCTTGGGTACATTCCCTCAAGCATGGTATATACAGGAACAAATTTGAAGACAAACGGGGGACTGGGACACTCTAGTTGAACAATTCAGTAGCAATTTTTCGTTTAAAGATAATGACAGATGATTGACTGAGGCTTTGTATGCCATCAAAAGGATCCTCTTCACATTAGGTCAATTGTCGGAAGGATGCATTGAAGAAAGTTTCCTACAATACTTTTATGAGTCAGGATACACAAAGGCCATGGAAATTTACGGTTTGATAAGCAATTTACTTTGCAAGATGATGAAATTTACTTTTATTTAAGTTTCACCTACAACAAACACTATTACTATTATTCAAGATAAGACTATGTTTAATGAATTTTATTTTAACTTGAAGAAAATTGTATACAAATTCATGTAACATGGTCTACTTTATCCACACCGATAGATTAATGTTATTCAGAGATGGTGTCAGTGAGAGTAAATTCTACATGGTCATGAACAAAGAATTATTTTCCTTCAAATCAACAGTAAATTAGTTCAAATATTGTAATTATCTCTATTAATTCTTTACGCGGTTAAAGAATTTAATTGTTAAGCATAGTGAAATTGTCTAGTATGTTTAGGTTTATATAAAAAATGTTATAAAGTTTATACACACACACATATATATAGTTTTTACTATCGTCGTTGGTATAATGGGTATTATATATATATATATATATATATTTATATAATATATTATATATATATATTTTATTATATATATATATAATATTATTATATATATATATTATATATATATTATATAATAATATATAATATATATTATATATAATATATATTATTATATATATATATTTATATATATATATATTATATATATATATATATTATATATATATATATATAGCTTTTTATTATCGGCATTGCCCATAACAGGAAAAAGTAAAATAATCATCATTGAACCAATGAATTCTTCACATTACTCACATTGGCAAGGGTCCATCTTGAGCAGTGGGATTAATCAAGGAGCCAATGCTTAATTGTTCTTGACTATATCAAACATTGAGGAAAGGGTCATAATGAGGGTTTAAAGGAAAGAATGAAAAAAGGAATTAGGGTCTATCCAGATGAAATCTTATGCAAATCACCCCACCAAAGGGAGAAGAGTTTGTTCAGAGAATTGAAGACATAATGGAACATGAGAAGAATTGGGTTAAGTGGAAGCGCGTTAGGTGTTTTTCATTCAAAAAGAAACCTCAACAAGAAGTAGGCAAATGCTAAACAAGTGGCTTTAGTGTTGCTGCTCAAACATTAGGCAAAAATATCTAGACCAAGTAAACATTTTACTATATGATGTTTCCTTTCTCGGGGATTTTTAGCAATTGGAATGCATTCACATAATATTAGGTGGAAAGTAGTTGCATGTGACTCCTATTGGAGTCATTAAGGGTATGAATAGAAACAAATTTTTCAAAAGAATTGAAGTGAAGGAATAACTAGTTAGGAAAACATAATATAATCATTGAAAATATACAATAAGAAGATTTCCATGTTCATTTGGCAACAAATCCGGTCCATACAGATTTTCAATATACTCTATATAAAAAATAAAAGATGAAGTGCATATCCTAGACCCTCACCAGTGCAAATCATGAACCCTGGCTAGAACAAGCATCCATAACACAAAAATGTGAAATTCTCCAATCTATATAACTAAAGAAAGATGCAAGCAATTTTTGTAGCACATGGGATGTGGCCACAACAAAAGCATGATCAACAATTATTAATGACACAAAATGAATGTATTATCTAGTTCATTCCCCTGATCAGGGTTGAAAGTTACAACCAAAGCAAAATGTTGGTAAGTGACAACCTTGGATGATAGGGAAGGTTGGATTGTAAAGAGAAAAACCAAGACTAAGAAACGTAATGGTTTTTTATTTTGTTGCAAAGGGAGCAATTCTTGTGATGATTAAAAATCAATTTTCTCCCAACTGCATAGGTGATGGTATGGAACCTTCTGTTGGTATTGAGGCAAAGTATCACCATAAGAACATTCGTGTTTACTGTTGGAAAGGCTTGCGTTTTTCAACACGACGGAACTTGAAGGGGTTTTGTAGATTCTCACCCAAACATAAAAAACCCTTCCAGTGCATTAAATTCTCATATTCTCACCCTAAACCTTAAACCCATATTATAAAAAACATATCAATGCATCAAACCAATTTTTTTTAACCCTACTAGTGCATAAAAACCCTACTAGTGTCGGAAAATATAAAATCCAAACAACTGCACATAAAACCATAACCTATTTTTCCATCCAAATCAAACATTTTCGAAACACCCACAATTTTTTTTCGAACCATACCATAAACCCTAAAGTCATATGTTAAAAACCCTACCAGTGCCTACAAAGATAAAATCCATACAACAATAATCCTTGAAAACATTAGTGAGGTTGTGTATCCTTGAAAACATTAATTATTTTGATCCAACCATTGATTTTCCATAAAAGGGAAGTTTAGACTACCCTAGAATTCAAATCTAATATGATATGCCTAATACCAAAATGAAGTAGAAAGTAAATGACATTGTTGAAATACAAAATTATTGATAGAAACACAACAAAGCATAGACTTATTATTTTTTTTAAACCCTACCAGTGCATAAAAACCATACCAACCAGTTCTTGCTAATATAAAATCCAAACAACTGTGCATAATTTAAATTACCCTAACCTAAGTTTCCATCAAAAATCACACATTTTAGAAACGCCCAAAGAATGATCTAAAATTCCCAACAGTTGGATTGAATATGTTGAAAAACATAGAGTGGTAGATGGTAGGATAAGATATCCTATTGGAGAGCTGACCAAAAACCCATCGCCATGCCCAAACGCCACTGCAAACCTCAACATATCTTACCTATAATAGATATAGAGATTACCTGCAACATAAAGACTGTAAAATTAGTTTTAAAGAACCCAAAAAAATACAAAAATTTCATGGATAAAATTGGAAAAACACCAACTTACGCTCCTGGAGCACGAAACTTGCATGTCCACCACTGAACCAAATGGAATCTCCTATAGCCTCACCACAATCCACAGGGCACACAATCAATAGGGAGAACATGCATAATGGTAAACTCTCGACGAACCAAGCGAAACAATGGTAGGTGCATGAGTAAACTCCCCATGAACCAGGAGAAACAACAACAAAAGTAATGGTAAAGCCCCCACGAATCAGGGAAAATAACCACAAGTGGAATGGTAAACCCCCCACGAACTAGGTGAAATAACCGTAGGCGTGATGGTAAACCCCCCATAAACCTATTCAAACAATGACGCCCCTCCAGCAATGCATATAAGGGTTTGTAGGTCAACCAGAGAAGGAGGTTGGTTGAATGATAGTCGAGTCAGTGCCCACACGTTGGGTTCAAACAACAATATACATGGAGTTGAACAACCTGAGGAAAACACCATATCAGAAACCCTAAACACAGTGTAAATGCCTTTCTTTAATTCGCCTACTTACCACGACTTGTGTCCCCACCTTTTGGACGGGTGTCATATGACTCATATAGCAATGTCCACCTAGTTTTCCCTCGTGGCAAGGAGGGTGTGCAATAAATGATGTCCCTCCCCTAGTTCATTTCCATTTTTCATGTCCATTTCTTTATCATTTTTACTTAGAAATATTAAACTACATATTATATATTCTTAATATTAAAATTAATAATTTAGGAAGTTCTATCGAGATGACTTTACACTCTTTATATGAGTACAGTAAATGTTGAAAAAAAAAAATAATAATAAGAATCTCAATTTCAAAGAGATGTGAAGAATATGCATGTGTTAATTTTGTAAATTTAAAAGATAAGATTTAAATGTAAATAAATAATAAATTAGAAAATAAGTTGTTTTTAACAAAGAATATATTATAAAGAATGGAGAGAATAAGATTTAGAGATAGAAAACTTAAAAGAAATTAAAATGGCATACAACATTTAAAGAAATAGATGTATAGAAAAATGAATTATAAATCAAACTAATTTATTCTATAAAAGCAAAAAGATTAGTATACTAACTAAACATAATTAAGAACAACTTAGCTCAAGTAAAGATAAACTCTATTGAAAAAAATATAGAATACTAGGTAAAACTTATGGTTTTAAGCCTCAAATGTGATGCTAGGGATGCTATGCCAAAGATTTCACACCATATGTCCTTCATCATCCTCTAATTGTTCGGTGCATGTGATTTCATGTGGCTTAGGAGGTATGAAAGAGCTACAAGATCTTGTCATGGGAATCTTTGTGGTTGTCATAGTCCCATTCTCCACATTATCAAGAGCACCACAGGAAGTACATGGAAGGAACGTGTTTTAATTACAAAGCATTCAAGATCTCACTTATTAGTTTGTCGTATCCTCATAAGATTTAAAAGTCTAGAATCCAACATTATTTCTCTCTTTATGGCTAGGCTTTGGATTAGTTACCTTTTGCATTGACTTTCCCTTCTATATACTTGGTCTCTATTATGATGGATTAATAGCAGTTTGATGCTCAAAATTAGACTACTACCTAGTTTGGCCCCTTCCTCATTTGGTTTGCCCTCACTAATTTCCCCTCATCTTCTTTATCGTGCTACCAATCCAACCCCCTACCTTCTCCCCTTTCAACTCTACCCTTTGCTAACTCTCCTCACCTTATTTATCGTGCTACTAATTTACCCCCCTACCTTCTTCCCTTTCAATTCTATGCCTCGCTAAATCCTTTTGACCAAATATCCCACCCATGTTTCATAATAGATCTAGGTGTTGAGAGTAGCATGGTCATCGCAAGCCTCTTTTGAATTGCACCCATATAAATGTTGAATCTTGTACCCATTTTTACAAAGCTCTTTTTTAGCAAATATTCAAGTTGAGATTGAAATTGTGGAAATAGATGCTCATGTACAATGAAGTTGCATTGTAGATGATGAATTAGATACCAAATTTAGTCATTAGATCACAGACATAGGAATCACTTGTGGCCACAATCCAAAATATTTTCATACCATTAACATCTACTAGTAGATGAAAATAATCATGGGAAAATTTTTAATTGAGAGGAATGATCCACACAATGAAATCCGACTATGCTTAAATGCTTTGAAACTCTAGATACAACAGGTCAGTGACAAAGTAGAATCAATTGCTTAGAATATTCCTAGCCCAAAATTTGTAGAGGATAACCTAGCAGTGGGACACACCACTAATGCAACATATATCTCATTCACTCCTTAACATGTAGGTCCCTTTTTTGTTGTCTATGTTTTCTAGATACAATAATGTATTTCTCTTTCAACACAATTCTAGGAATATAGACATTATATATGCCAAGTATAGTCATTTATGAGTAAATTTAGGAATGAGTAATTTATCTCAAACTCCGAGGACAAAGAACTTGTTCTATTTCCACTAGTCTGGTTTCCCAAGTGAAAAACCAATGACATATGACTATGTATAATTTTTCGTTTTGATTAATGGAATATCAATAACTAGCTTAAAAAAACTAAAAATAAAATTATAGTTTTAAAAGTTTGGAAACATTTATAAATGAAAATCTTAATCTAATGGATCATTGCTAAACTAAGAAAGGAAATCCAACAAGTAAAAGAGGTCAATAAAGAAGGAAACAAACAATAATAAAGAATAGGAAAGTAGTTACAAGGGATAAGGGAAGACAAAACAAGTAATAGATAAGAATCCATGGACCTTAAGATCCTCATATGCAACTATAGAGGCTTTCCATGGAGGAAGGGTCCTAAGTGGAGTTGGATTTCAATATAATTTTACATTTTCTTTCTTATACAAAACTTGAAAACATGAAGAGTCTCATATCCTTGACATGAATGACTTCATTTTGTGGTTAATATGAAAAAAAAAGGATCTCCTTGAAGAGGCCTCGGAGTTATAACATGTTATGTGAGGTAAGACGTCACATTTGATATTAAACTTCATAAGAAAGGCCCTTTCAACCAATACATGTGGATAGATATTTCATACATTAATGTTATTCTTTTAGTGTATGTAATTTTGCATCTATAAATTCTACATTTTACAATAAAAACAATTAGATTAAGAAAATATCCTTTTAGTAGTTTAGAACTTGATATGTCTTATATAAAAACCAAATGCAACATCTTTCTATAATGGGACTTTAATGTTACACTAATAATCAAGCAATTTATACCCGGATGCGGGTGTATAAGGTGGAATGCAGCTCGACGATGGCGTGGAAGGACGACGTGTGGCTCTTCATTTACGCCAGTCGGCCTCGCATGAGCATTGTTTTAATGATGCAGGACCTCAAATTAAATGCCGCATTAATGCAGCTCCCTCGATCCCTCAGCTCAACAATTTATTTGTAATGGCGCTTGGTTGGCTCTCCATTCTGGCTCCTCCCCTGTGCTTAAGCGGTTCCAGTGAGATTCATGCTCCTTGCACTCGTAACAGGGTAATAATCTATCATGCTTGGGTTCCTTACGCCGCCCTTCATCAAAGCTTCCATCCTCCTGTGATTCAATCCAGCTCCATCTCCGGTTATTCCCTCTCTATCTCCTCTGCCACTGTCTCTTCTGCCCCTCCTGCGTTCCTCATAATGCCCAGAGTTCGCTCCAGGATGAGCAGCAGGAGAGGCAGCTCTCGTGGCCAGGTCTCCCACCAGCCATCCTCCACGACTTCAGAACCCTTGTTTGATGCTTCAGAATTCAACTTTAACAGATACCCTGTCACCAGAAGTGGTCGTGGCAGAGGAAGAGGGCAAATTATCCCCGAAGCCTGCTCTTACCACTCCCAATCCCACATGGCTCGCTTATGCTCCCCCTGCTCACTAGGCAACTCCTCCTTCATAGCGTCAGTCACAGTTGAGTTGTGTGAAGACATTGCTGGTTCGGGAGTTGTTGGTTTGGGGGCTGCTGTTCCTGACACTCCCTTGGAGCCGAAGATAGCAGACAAGATCGCTTCCACGCAGACTGAAGATTCTCAGCGAAAGGATCCAGGCAATGTAGCAATTCCGGAGTCCACCACTCTTGCCAGACCCAGCGCTCCAGCAGGGGGTGGCTCATCAGGTAAAGAAGGTCTTCCCTCAGATTCGGATGTTCCTGACCATTTCGGCTGCCGCGTCATTGAGGAATCGCCTCCAACCTCGCCTGATGTTTGAACAGGTCTGCTCTTTATGTTTTGCTCTGCAATGGCCAAAAAAGGTTTTACATTCTCAGATTCGAAAATCATTTCTGGCCTCACAATTCTCAGTATCAAATCTTTTGCTAACATTGTCTTGTCGTTTTCCCCTGCGTGGGAGGTATTCAACGATTTTTTTGGTTACTATCATAAACATTGTCTTAAGGTTTCTGCCCTCTTGGATTTTGTTCTGGGTTAAAATGTTTCTGGGTCCTCCTCCGGTCATGGAGAGGTTGCACGGTTTTGAGTTTTTGATTGGAACCAAACACTTTGTCCCAGCTTTTGGTTTCAGTTTCCAAACACATCAGGTTATCATGAAGGTTACCATGAAGGTTTTATGGACTGGTTTTCAAGGGATTTTTGTAAGCATGCCCTCTCTGAGGCTAGAACTCTAGAGGCTTCAGCCTCCATGTAATTATATTTTGTATCAATATAGAAGTAGCTAAATTCAGAAGAAAAAAATAAATAAATAATAAATAAAATAAATAATAAAATTAAATAAAATTAAAAAATAAATAAATAAAAATAAATAAAATTCAAGCAAGTCATAATCCTAATCAAATCTCTATCTCTAATCCTTTATGGTTAAATCTGAACCTTCATTTAAATTTAACCTACATGTATAAGAAAGCTCAACATTGGAAACTTTATATATATACATATATATGAAAAGCTCAACATGTGAAACTTATTTATATATATATATATATATGTATGTATGTCAAGAGTTATTATATGCACTAGCTTGATTATGCACTAGCTTGATCTAGTGGCTAAAAATCTAACCAAATGGCATGTATTAATGGCATTAACAACCATTTTGTTGACTTTGTTATATTGGAAATCCCCTTACAATCAAAATATTAATTTTGGTATCTTACATGAGTATGACTTGGATCATAAAATGTTTAAATTTAACTATAAATATAAACATGCATAAGGTTATTATAAACCAAAGTTTTAATAGTGAAAAACATTTGATATTTCAAAAAATAGAGAATATTTTTCTATGAAAATTTAAAGAAGGGATTGGATCCCCAATGAGGACCTTTATCACAACTTCTCAACTAATATCTTAACTTTTGTAATTTCTTTCAAAAGAAAAAATAATCATAACACTAACCCATCATATGACAAAGATTTCAAGATTGCTAGGAAAACTACAACAAATGCCTTTGATAAATTGTTAAGACTATCAATATAAAATTTCAAAGCACTAATTAAAAAGGAAAAAATAACCATATGTAAATAAAATGTAGGAAAACTCCACCTTTCTGAGTCTAAGCTTAAAAATTTTAAAACACAAATACTAACTTGAAAAGTTAAAGATAATAAAATTTCTATGAATAATTGGAGATCCTACATTAAAATTTGTATTAATCCCTATTATTTTATATAACAACCATAACCTCTCTTTGAGATAAAGAGGTTTTTAGTTTTGAGATAAATAAGTTCAAGACAAAAAACACAGTAAAAAATGAAGGTTAATAGGGAAAATCCTTTGTTCTCATTCCTCACACTCACATGTTTTCAGCAATCCCCTAAACATTGGAATTAAGACTTAATGGTTCATATTTTAAAAGTTGTGAAAAAATGGTCACTCAAATTAAAATATTGTTATGATCAAACGTTTTTTAACCAAGGTATATAGGATTATTTTAGAGGAGAAGATTTTTTTTTGGGTCAATATGGCACAATTTTTAACCAAGGTATATAGGATTATTTTAGCGGAGAAGATTATTTTTTGGTCAATATGGCACAATAAGAGAGTTACGTGAAAAAGTTGATTTTGAGGCTATTATTCAACCTAAAATCACTTTATTAGTTTTTGCTTAGGTAAAATTGTAGGAATTGATTTACATTTTGACTATTATTAATTTACATTTTCACTGTTATTAATTTAGTTTTGATTAATTCAAAACTATTGTTAAATTTTAGAAATAAATAATGTATTTTTTATTATAATTAAAAAATTAATTTGTAAACACTTGATTGGACAAAAAATTTGATGTCTTATTATAAGATAATGTCATTTTTCTCATTCTCATCAATAAACTCTTTGCCCTAACTCTAAGAGGTTGGGCCTTCACACCATATAATGACACGTGCATTACAACATAATGAACAATAGTTCCTTTGACCGGGTTTTGTGCAAAGGTCACTTTCTACCAAAGTCTATAAAATTGCCATGTACATGTATCATTACTCCTATTAATCCACAATTTTGTTCTTTGTTGAGGAATTTCTTGGACTCCTTCTGGTGGTAGCTTAAATTACCCTAGTATGTCAAAAATTCATCGGCAACGAATCTATCTATTCTTTCAACCTATCCCTATCTTTAATTGAACATTCTATTGCAATTTTTTTAGAAACAATAGCATTTGTGAATTCATTATTGTCATTATAGCAATCATATTTCTTCAATTCACTGAAACCGAAGGACCTTTTGGAGCTCAAGCTTATTAAAAACTTAAGAAACCTGCAAAATAATTCCTAAGAGGAGCAAGAAATAACACACAGGTAAATGACACCATGGACGTTAGTTTTCTTTTATTATTATTATTATCATTATTATCCAATTTTAAGGTCACAGCCAAGCCATACACCAAATTGGTGTATGAGACCCCTTTGTTTGCAGGACAAGGGACCCTCCTCCACGCAATGATGTCACTGCTAAGTCTACAAAGGCATGCATACTCTACCCCCTCTGATTTTGAACTTATGACCTCTTAAAAAGAAACACATGTTTAATGTATAAAATCTTGAGTTTGAACTACTCCTTTTTATTATTTATTAAATTTTTTGGTAATGTTATTATTTGCATCAAACCTTTCATGTAAATTTTTTTGTCTATTCATAGCTGTTCATAGCTTTGTTCATGGCGACAAAGATTATAGTGCTCCTCAAGTATCGACATAATTCTTGTGTAAAAGTAGCTATTATATCAATCAAGCACCATACATAATATTCAAAACATTTGGGGCATGAGCTTGGCAAAGGCGGCTCCCATGATTAAGCGTTGAATTCACCATATATTTTGAACATTGGATTTCCTGTGTAAACATGGTTATATATAACAAGTTAGTTTTACACAAATTTTTATATTAAAATTTTAATTTATCTTTTTTAATTTGTTTTTTTACCAAATATATATGAGCAAGTTTGTTTTACATAGATACTCATATTTAAAAAATGATAAATCAATTTCTTAAAGATTAGTTTTATGCGAGTATGACCTTATCATATTATTATTCAGTTATATAGTGAGAATATATAGACAAATGTTCTCATGTGAAAAATATTTTTTTATTAATTCGGATGTTGGATTAATGTAATTCTTAACGTGGATATTGAGTAAGGTATGAGAATTTTATTATCAAAATTTAATTTGGGTTATGTTCATGAATACCAATAGTCAATATATACTAATTAATATGTAGGCTTCTAAAGCTATAAATCATCACATGGTTTTCTAGAGCTATAGATAATCTCAGCACATGGTCTTCTAGTGTTTTGCCTTAAATTATAGTATGGGGAGGTAGACATATGCATTTTAATCTAATGGTGGATAACTCTTTAATGTTACTGAAATGACTTGAATTTAGGTCGCGTAGATTAGTTTTCGTATTTGCTTGGAAACCCAGCACAACTAGAGACGATGGTTCTCTTCCATGGTTGAAGCTTAAAAGTTCATATAATGATTATATGATATTTTTATTGAATCACACTAGGTACGTCCCTACTAGGGCACAAGCATTTTTAATGGCCATAACATAAAAGTTCTCCAGGAAAAGAGAGAATAAGTATCTTTTATGGTGAAGGAGCCAATTGTGTAATTTGGCATGTATTTCTAGTGGAAAGTGTTTCTTATTTTAAACTCATTTTATTGATGAAAAAAATGAAAACACACAAAGTTAGTCTCACTTGTAAAGTCGTAAATTTGAAATCCAGTTTTTGGTAAAATGTCATTTTTATGTTATTATTAGTCCTTGCTAAGCCAGGATTCTAACAATCGATTTGCTTCTTGACAACTATTAGTTTAGCATTTAATAATGCAAGTTATAATGTGTATCATTGAAAAAATAATATTTATTTTTTAATATTATTAAAAAATATATATTTTTCAAACATTTGATTGGACCATAACTTGAATGCCTTATTGCAGCCTTTGCATAATGCAATCTCATGTGGATAATTGCCTCAATTTTTTTTGTCATACCATTAGTTATTCCCCACTATAGTTTAAGAGGCAGAGACTACACTGTCCTGCAACAGATGTTACTCTTAGGATGTTACTTTTGAAGAACGACGATGATAACATTAATTCATCTTCATGTAATTGGAATTATTTTTCATTTAATTGTAGAATGTGGTACAAATTTATAAATGATCTTGGTTGAGTATAGGGATTTTATGAATGTGTGAGAAATTTACTTTTGTTTATTTTTTAATTTAGAGGAATTGGTAATACAATGAGATTAGTATTCGTATTTGAGTGATATGGGATGAGGTCACTTTTGTATGGATTGGGTTGGTTGATTGGTAATATAGTGAGAAGGAATTGATAACATGGTGGGCTAGTATTTACACTGCACAAGGTTGAGTTACCCTAGTATGAGGTTGGGTTGGTCTATTAGTAATATTGTGGGGTTAATATTCACATTCGTACAAGATTGGACTACCCTTGTATGGAGTTGGGTTGGTCGGTTGGTAATCTGATGGGAAGGAATTGGTAACATGTTGGGGCTAGTACTTGTACTTGTAGATGTTTGGGCTACTTTTGTATAGATTTGGGTTATAGATTTCAATTGTTACTATTATAATTTATGAGAGATACTATGGGGGTTTGAGCTTATTTTGATTTCTAATCTCAAATTTCACACATACTTCATATTACCACAATCACCAATAAAATTAGGGGCTTGTGTGTAAGGGAACCTTAAATGGTATTATTAAAATATTTTAATTTTTTAATTTAGAATAATTAAAATATTGACATAAAATTAAAATTAATTAAAAGATTGGTACATTTAAATTATATATATATATATATATATATATATATATAAAATTGAAAAGATATATCAGATGTATTTAATGTCGACTCAATTAAAATTAAAAAACATATATAACATAAATTCAAAGCATTAAAAACAATTTGAATCGAAGAAATTACAAGATAATCGAGGAGTCTATGAAAGTGAAAATACAATAATTAATCTATCAAAAGGAGGACATTGAGAGGAAAGTAATAAACCTAACATTTTTAGGCATAATTGATTTTTGTTATAGTTAGTGTTTTTTAATTGAATTTAGTTCAACCTTAATTATTTATACTAAATAGCTTTCTACCAAATGATACCTATTTAGGTCTATGGTTTTAACTTGGGGTTGGGATTATGAGTTAAGGTTTTAGAATTCCCACTACCTAGCTTTTTTTTCTAAATTCAACAATTTTTGAAATTATTTTATATTATATTTAAGAAAAAATTATCTCCAAATCTAATCAACCCAAATTGTTATATTATAGTTGTATTTTTATTAAATAAATTATAACATTTTTGTTTTGAAAAAAAATCATAAATACATATTACATTAAAATAATCTTTTCTTAAACCATCATAATTTCGTATTTATATTAATTGGTAAACATATAAAAATCTATGCATGTCATATAAATATAATATAAAAAATGAAAAATAAAATGTCAAAAAAAGTGTTCATGTGTATGTACTTTATGTGTTATTAGGATTTTAATAAATAAATTATATATAGGAATGTGAAATTAATATAAATATAAATAGTATCGTTAAGAATCAATATTTATTTGTCCCCAAGGACAACACTTTAGTTGGTGATCGAAGTAATATGAAATTTGTGAAGATCATGAGATCCAAGGTTCAAATCCCCTTGGTTGTGACTCAAAGAGGAGGAAAAGTCGTCCCTGGAAGTTTACTAGTAGTTAATAGGTTGGTTGTATGTAAGAAAACTTTAGAACTTTAGATGATATTATTAAAATGCTTTAATTTTGTAATTAAAATAGTTAAAATGTATACTTTATTTTCATTCGATGGAATTCTATGAGCAAACTTGCGGTGTCGCCATGGGTTCCCCCCTCTCCCCTGTGGTAGCTAATCTATTCATGGAGGATTTTGAATCAAGGCCTTAGCTTCTTCTTGTCTTCTACCTAAAATGTGGAAGAGGTTTGTGGATGACACTTGTGTCATCTGGTCCCATGGTAAAGAAGAGTTGGAACTATTTTTCCTCCATCTTAACAATCAATCTAGTTCCCTGAAGTTTACCATGGAATTTGAATGTAATGGTAGTCTGCCCTTCCTTGACGTCCTCCTCTCAAGGAATGATGATGACTCTTTTTCTCATCAGGTATTTTGTAAGGAAACCCATACGAAACAATCTCTTCATGCTAATCCTTGTCATTTCCCAATTCAAAATCTTGGTGTACTCAACACCTTAACGACTAGAGATTTAAGGGTTTCTAATGACAACCATTTTAATGAAGAGAAATCACATCTCCTAAGTGTTTTCTTTAATAATGGGTATAGTGGACACCAATGTACTAAGGCTCTCCTCAGAGCTGAAAAAGGTCCTAATGCTAAGAAAGATACCAAGGATCGATTTTTTAGTGTTCCTCTTCCTTTTATCCAAGGGACCACTGACAAGATTGCTAGGATCCTAAGGAAGCATAAGGTGGCTTTAACCTTTAGGCCTTTAAATACCATCTGGAGCTCCCATAGATCTGTAAAAGACCCAATGGACCCCAAGAATATGACGGGTGTTTACGTTATCGCATGCTCTTGTGGGACTCCCTACATTGGTGAAACTGGTCGCTCGATTAATCAAAATATCTGTGAGCATGTCGCTGACATCAAACATAGCAGGACCCGCTCCTCTGTTTTGGCAAAGCACATAGATAAATCTAAGCATCACATCTGCATTGAGGAGGCCCAAGTCGTTGTTAGGGTTAGTCATTTCCATCATCGTAAATTATGGGAGGCCATAGAAATTGAAAATAGACCCAATAATTTGAATAGAGATGACAGTTGAAATATTAGTAGAAGTTGGGTCCTTGTCCTGTCCTCCTAGTTTTTCAGGCTTCTTTTTGGGATTTATTTCATTTTTTTATTTATCTATGTAGGTATTGGCATCATTTTTATAGTATTTGTTGTTGATTTATTCTTTATTAGAGTTTATCTCTTGATGCTTCGTGTTTTTTTATGTATTTTATCATCCTATTCGTTCTTAACTCTTTTTAGTATTTTTGTTATTTGTTTAATGAGTCTCAGCCCTTATTTTATTGTTGAACCATGTTTTGTTTATTGATTACTTTTCTTTGAATATATATTCAAAGAAAAGTAATCAATAAACAAAACATGGTCAACAATAAAATAAGGGGCTGAGACTCATTAAACAAATAACAAAAATACTAAAAAGAGTTAAGAACGAATAGGATGATAAAATACATAAAAAAAACACGAAGGATCAAGAGATAAACTCTAATAAAGAATAAATCAACAACAAATACTATAAAAATGACGCCAATACCTACATAGATAAATAAACAAACGAAATAAATCCCAAAAAGAAGCCTGAAAAACTAGGAGGACACGACAAGGACCCAACTTCTACTAATATTACAACCATCATCTCTATTCAAATTATTGGGTCTATTTTCAATTTCTATGACCTCCCCCTTATTTTATTGTTGACCATGTTTTATTTATTGATTACTTTTCTTTGTGTGTATATATATATATATTTATATATATTCTTTTTCATTGCGTATATTTTTTTTATTTTATTTATTTTCCATTATTTATTTTTTAATTGAATTTATTTTTTTCCATTATTTATTTGTTTTAGAATTCCACTACTACTTTTTTTTCAAATTCAACCATTTTTGAAATTATTCTATATTATATTTGAGGAAAATTATTTCCAAATCTAATCAACCCAAATTGTTATATTATATTTATTTTTATTAAAAAACTATAACATTTTTGTTTTTGAAAAAAAATCATAATATACATACTACATTAAATAAACTTAAATCTATAACCATTCATAATTTCATGTTTAAATTTATTGGTAAAGATATAAAAACTATGCATGTCATATTAATTAATAAAAATGAAAAAAAAAAATTATGTAAAAAAAAAATGTTCATGTGTATGTACTTATATGTATTATTAGCGTTTTAATAAATAAATAAATAGATAATATATAGAAATGTGAAATTTATATAAATATAGATAGTATTGTTAAGAATCAATATTTTTTTGTCCCCAGGGACAACAAAGTTGGTGATCAAAGTAATGTGAAATTTAAAGATTGAGAGATCCAAGGTTCAAATCCCCTTAATTGTGACTCAGAGAGGAGGAAAAGCCGTAAATCCCCAGAAGTTTACTAGTAGTTACCTATTAGGTTGGTTGTATGTAAGAAAACTTTAGAACCTTAGATGATATTATTAAAATGCTTTAGTTTTGTAATTAAAATAGTTAAAATGTCTACTTTCTTTTCATTCGATGGGGAATTCTATGAGCAAACTTGTGGTGTCGCCATGGGTTCCCCCCTCTCCCTTGTGGTAGCTAATCTATTCATGGAGGATTTTGTATAAAGGCCTTAACTTCTTCTCGTCTTCTACCTAAGATGTGGAAGAGGTTTGTGGATGACACTTGTGTCATTTGGTCCCATGGTAAAGAAGAGTTGTAACTATTTTTCCTCCATCTTAACAATCAATCTAGTTCCGTAAAGTTCACCATGGAATTTGAATGTAATGGTATTATGCCCTTCCTTGACGTCCTCCTCTCAAGGAATGATGATGACCCTTTTTCTCATCAGGTATTTTGTAAGAAAACTCATACGGAACAATATCTTCATGCTTCTCATTATTTCCCAGCTCAAAATTTTGGTGTTCTCAACACCTTAGCGACTAGAGCTTTAAGAGTTTTTTATGACAACCATCTTAATGAAGAGAAAGCGCATATCCTAAGTGTTTTCCAAAAGAATGGGTATACTAGACACCAATGTACTAAGGGTTTCCTCAGAGCTAAAAAAGCTCCTAATGTTAAGAAAGATACCAAGGATCGATTTTCTGGTGTTCATCTTCCTTTTATCCAAGGGACCACTGACAAGATTGCGAGGATCCTAAGGAAGCATAAGGTG
>APFE030948150.1:0-15821 GCA_000404065.3 Pinus taeda | reverse complement strand
ACATGAAACATGGAAAACTAGGTGCAATCGAGAAGCTGCAGGAAGCTCCAATTTGCATGCCATAGTACCAATCTTTTGCAACACCTTGTACGGACCATAATACTTTGGTGATAATTTATTTCCTTCTTAACTTGCTTTAGGGACATTTGCTTATATGTTTTAAGTGTTTTATAAAACCTAAACCCTAAACCCTAAACCCTAAACCCTAAACCCCAAACCCCAAACCCTAAGCCCTAATCATTTAATAAAATTTAAAAAAAGTGTTTTGTAACCTTTTTTTAAATTTTTATTAAAAGCTATGAACACATTTTTATAAACCCTAAACCCTCAAACCCAAACCATAAAAACCATAAGCACTAAATAATAAACCCTAAACCCCAAAATCTTATAAACTAAACCCTAAACCGTAGGTATTTTATAACATTTTAAAAAGTATTTTGTAGCTTTTATTTAAGTTTTTATTAAAATAATTTATTAAATTGTTATAAACCTTAAACCATACACCCTAAAACATAAAGCCAGAAACCTAAACCCTAAACCCTAAACCCCAAGCCATAAACCCTAAACCATAAACCCTAAAATTTTTATAACAATTTAAGAAGGATTTTGTAAGTTTAACTTGTTTATTAAAAAAATTTACTAAAGTGTTATAAACCCTAAACCATAAACACAAACCCTAAACCATATACACAAAAACATAAATCCTTACCCTCAAAACCTAAAACCTAAACCCCAAATCCAAAGCCTAAAAACTCAACCCCAAACACCAAAGCCTAAAACCTAAACCCTAAACCCTAACCATCTTATAGCATTTTAAAAATTGTTTTCTAACTTTTATTTAAGTGTTTGTTAAAAGAATTTACCAAAATGTTGTAGACCCTAAACACTAAGCCCAAAAACCTAGATATTAAACCCTAAACCCTAAATCCCAAACCCTAAACCCTTAACCATAATCATTTTATAACATTTTAAGAGGTATTTTGCAACTTTTATTTAAGTTTTTATTAAAATAATTTACTGAAGTCTTATAAACCCTAAACCCTAACCTCTAAACCCCAAACCCTAAACCTTAAACCCTAAACCGTAAACCTTAAACCTTAAACCCCAAACCATGAACATTAAACCCTAAAACCTAAGCATTTTATAACATTTTAAAAAGAATTTGTAATTCTTATTTAAGTGTTTATTAAAATAATTTACTAAAGTGTTATAAACCCTCAACCCTAAACTGCAAACCACAAACCACAAACCCTAAACCAAAAACCCTAAATGCTAAACCCTAATAATTTTATAACATTTTATAAAAATATTGTAACTTATATTGAAGTGTTTATTAAAATCATTTACTAAAGTGTTATAAACCCTAAACACAAAACCCCAAACCCTAAACCATAAGCATTTTATAACATCTAAAGAAATCTAACATTTATTTACGTGTTTATTAAGAGGATTTACTAAAGCCTTATAAACCTTGGGAGTGTAATAGGGAGAAAATTGTGGTACATGAGGTACCTCGACCTTTGATTTTCCACATTTCATCATAAGACTTTTTCCTTTTATTTATTTTTCTTCATCACTCCTCGAGGCTCCACGAGATGAATATATTATGTGTAATATGTAGCAGCAGATACCCCCTTCAGGTGGGGTGGCTCAGCCCTACACCGTAAACAATAAACCCTAAATACTTAACCCTAAACCCTAAACCATAAACCATAAACCCTAAACACAAAATCCTAAACACTAAACCCTAAGCATTTTATAACATTTTAAAAGGTGTTTTGTAACTTTTATTTAAGTGTTTATTAAAACAATTACCAAGGTGTTATAAACCCGGAAACATGAACCCTAAACACCAAACTCTAAACCCTAAACTGAAAATCTTAAAACATAAACCCTAAGCACTTTATAACGTGTTATAAGCCCTAAATCGTAAACCCTAACCCCTAAATTGTAAACCCTAACCCCCTAAACCCTAACCACAAAAATAATTAACATACAACCACAAGGAAACTTCATAAAACCTCCACTTGTCGTAGAGGTAAGTACGATGGAACACTACTAGCCATCTTCTATATTTAATAATACTATTGTAATTTTGCATTTCATATGGTTTGATGTGGTCTCAAATGTAATTGCAAGTAACTTCCTCTGCATTGGAGCAGCAAATCATGTTAGGGTGGTTGAAACACAAATTACAAAATCAACATTATTGTATGCTAATTGGTCATTGTCTTGTCTTCAATACCTTGGCTATTAAGACGTATTTTTAATCTAATGGTGCATTAAGAAAATATACTTGTAGGGCTCTATTTAAACTAATTCATCACCAATATACGCACTTGGAGTGCTCCGTTTCACCTAATTGATCACCATTATACCAAAACAGAACATAATGAACATAACGATGTATTGAAATTGTAACTATTCAATTTTTGTTGTTATTTGTGTTTATATGTTAGAAGAAAATTTAATTTCCTAGCGATGGGTGAGGAATAACTGCAATTGGGTCTATGGAGAGAGGAATATCAATAAGAAGATGTCCTTCCAGGGTAGAGAATCGTTGTTACATGTGCTTCATCTTCCTGTGGATGAGACATTCAAGGTCCTTATCACATATTGAACCACGTACAATGAGATTTATGTATATTTATAGCGCCACATTGTACAACAAGATTTAACTTCGAGTATTACGAACATATTTAGTCAAAGTTAAGTGAGTTTATTTGTAGAAAAATATTTATACACTCACGCTATAGACCAGATTTGATATGGCTGGTTAATATATTACAACACTAATTTGAAATGGAGCTTCATAAGATTACATATCTTGTAATTAGCTTTTAAATGTATAAAACAAATTCTAATAAAAACACACTTTTAAATTTATAAAACTAATTCTAACAAACATGCGAGGCAAAAATTGTAATTAAGTTGCACTGTAGAGGAGACTTAAATCAGGAATAAATGTAAGCTTTATCTTTCAAAAAATGCAGCCAGTTAAGTTGATGGAAATAAAAACATATTTTAATTCCATAAGAAGAGATCAGTCGGTTATGGATGATGGATTGAGTAAACTCGTAAGAAACCAATAAAAAATTAATTGAACATTGATAGAGAACAATAAAAGATTGGCCAACTATGCGTGATGGATTGATTAAACTTGCATGAAACCAATAAAAAGTTAATTGAACACAGAAAGAGAAAAATAAAAGAGTTAATTATATAAAGATACGATAATCACTTAAAAAATTGATTAAACACGGAAATACTCGTTATGTTTTTGGGAAGTAGTTCAATTATTAAAAGTGATTTTGGAATTCATTAGTCATAAATTATTAAATTTAGTAGACATGGAAGATTGCTTGAAATTTCATGGAGTTATTGTTGGGAAACTCTTGAATCAGAATGGAAGGTATTACATAATTGGAGCTCAAATTTGTTGCGAGGGATGATGAAGGGTTTGCATCATATTGAAGTCTTGTCTCTCCTCTCTTCTCCATTGAGCTCATTCAAGAAATCAACGTTACCATTCCCTACAACTTAGGATGACATGAACACCATACCAAGAAATGAACGTAGTTAAATTTGCAACATTTGCAATCAAATTGATAAAAAGGAATCATAACATGGTCGAGCTTAAAATTAGACCATATAGACGCAATTCAATAGCATACATGCATATAATCATTTATCTCCATGAACTCAAAAGTTGTAAATTATCTCATTCAAACCACAATGACCAAGAGAGACTCAAACGACAGACTTACTCACTGACTCAGACTCAAACCAACCACATCCAAGTACATAGATGTGCCAATCGGAACATAGATAAAGGAGGACCAAAACACAGCAAAATAATAAAAATTGAGATATATATATATATATATATTATATTATATATATATATATATTATTATATATATATAGCAATTTCTCCACTTTCTTCTATAGCTATATGTACTTCCCACATCGTTTGAAGGTTTCATCCACTCCCAATTTTCATGATTTCCATAATATATCAGACCATTATCAGAGTGTGATAGATTGCTATTTTGAATATAACAAATTTCACCATCATGTTTTTGTTCTACATGTGCCCATACATATCGGAGTGTAATACATTGCTTTTCTAAGATAATATAACAAACACAAACAACCCCAAGCATTGTCAAACTAGAATAACTCACTTTTTTTCCAGAGTTTATAACAAACTACACGTGCTCACTACTGGGCATAAATTCATTTGAATTTTAGATGAACGCTAGGCATAAATTATAACAAACTTGACATATATGTACTTCTCACACCTTTTGAAGGTTTCATTGACTCCCAATTTTCATGATTTCCATAATATATCATGCCATTATCACACTCTGATAGATTGCTTTTTTGAATATAACAAATTTCACCATCACGTTTCTATTCTACATGCGCTCATACATATTGGAGTGTAATACACTGCTTTTGTCAGATAATATAACGAAGGTGAACCACCCCGCTCATTGTCAAACTAGAATATGTAGCTTTCTTGTCAGAGTTTATAACAAACTACACGTGCCCACTACCAGGCATAACTTCATTTGAAGGTCTAATGAGCACTAGTATAAATTATAACAAAATAGCTACCAAAATCCCCATTTTTGCAAATTGGGGTGGATGAAAGTTGTAGCTCTTCATGAACTAATTTATATTTTTCTAGTCTCCCTTGAAATAAGGTTATTCCAACCTCCACACCTAATTCTTTTATAAAATAAATTTTGAGTAGTTATTAGTAATGAACTCTGAGTAAATATAATTTCCCAAACAAAATTTTAAACCCTTTAATTTTCTCCATGGGCAAAAGTTCACCCCTAAATTTTCTTCATGATGACTATTGGCTATTCAACCGTGCATGAAAAAAAAATATTATAAATAAGGAAAAAATAATATATAGTAAATTTATAATTTATTTTATTTTTATATGTTTTCTAGCCCATGAAATGAGAGAGGTATCATGGGGTTCCTATTTTGATGTTTATCAGCAATAGATACCAATCTCCACTTACCATTAATTTTATTTATTTGGCTTCCATAATTTTTCTAAATTTAATTTTAAGGTTTTTTAAATTAAATTGAAAGTAAATTCCAAAATAGATAGGACTATTATTATGCTAATAGACAAAGTAGATATTCCATACTAATAACTTAATTATTATGGTTGTTGTAGACTTTTAACTTCCATGGAATATGTTGGAATATGCATAGTAGTAGTGATAGAAGATGATAAGATATGTGTGGAATTTAAGTATTCTTTTTTAATAAATTTATCTCAAATTGATTAATTTCAGAAAATTTCATAACTATACATGTCACATTGGGAATCTGGTATTGGTAATGCATGGTATTACCACATGGTATTTTAAGAAGATCTATTTACTATCTAAGAGTATCCACGGGAAGTGGGAGTCAATCTACATGGCTAAAATTATTGTTATATGTTATATAACCCTTACATTAATTTTTTTTATAATAATAATAAAGTTTTAATTCAGTTAAATTTTACGATTTTTTTTAATTTCGACAACATCACATGTATAATGGGTGTAGAGTTTTGATTGTTATCACACATTGATTTCTATATTTGTTTATCAACCCATTGACTAGATGAGTGCAGTGGTTATAATAAAAGAAACAAATCATTTTCTAGTCAAATCTTGGCAACAATATTTTTAATTAAATTGAAAATGAAAAAATGTCAAAACCACATTTTAAATAAATTTCAACTATCTATACACAACTATTAAAAATAATCCTAGCATCGATCTATTAGTTGTTGATGATTAAATTAAAATTATAGAATTCCAATTCCAAGGTATACACTCCTATCAACATAGTGGAATTAAGCAAGCATACATATGTTGTCACAAATTCAATTATATGTATTTTAAATTTGTAAATTATGTTTCCCATGTTAGTTTTTTAATCACTAAGATCTACATTAATTTGCATAAACATATATTCGTAATATTATTTTTTTAATATTTAATGTTTTAATTTTCTCCTTGTTTTGTGTAATCAATGCTAAGTTATATCCAGAGGCCTTTTGTTGAACTCTGATGTTGAATTCAATTTGAAGAACTTTTATTGATATGTTTAGTCTGTGAAATATTTTTCTATTAAAATTATGCAAAACTTGAATACATTCTCATTTCTCTCTTTATGAATGAAACTTAAAGATACAATCGAAAGTATAATAAAAACATAATACATATATGAATGTTTCACTAACTTCATTATTCACCAAAGCCCCGCATTTAATAAATGTGAAATCTGGAGAACACTTTCCATTCATTTGAAAAATGATAATATTGAGATATCAAAATAAAATTTTACATGATTAATAACATATTAAAACAAAATTAAGAAAAATATTTAAATATATTTAAATCTCATACATATAGCAATATACTCAATATACCTGAGTATAGAACACGCACCATACATACCGGAATATAGAACACGCGCCCATACATACCGGAGTGTAATAGGTTGCTTTTGTGAGATAATATAACGAAGGGGAACAGCCCCGGGCGTTGTCAAACTGGAACATGCCGCTTTATTGTCAAAGTTTATAACAAACTGCACGTGCCCACTACTGGGCATAAATTCATTTAAAGATTCCAGGAACACTATGCATAAATTATAACAAACTTAACCTATAACTATCCCGAATGCATATATAGTGAACGCACATATGCCGGTTTCAGGGTTTATAACAAATTACACACACCCACTGCTTGGCATAAATTCAAATAAACTTAACATTGCAAACCCAAATAGGTCAGTTTGAGAGTTTATAACAAACTACACGCACCCACTACTTGGCATAATTTCTAATTTCTTTTGTAGGTTCGATGAACGCTGATTGACATAAAATAATTTGAATTTTTTTACTCCAACCACCCACTACTCGCATTGCGTGTCACACACGCACCAACTAATTACACAACTGCGGTTAATCCTTTTACTTGTTACAATATAATGGAGAACCACTACTCGCATTAAGTGTCACACACGCACCAACTAATTACACATCTGCGGTTAATCCTTTGACTTGTTACAATATAATGGAGAAAAAATGTTTCTATAATTTTCGGTATAAATATTTTGAGAAAAAATGTTGCTATAACGCTCGGTATAAATCTTTTGACTTGTTACAATACTTGTAATGCTTTTCAGGTGATATAAATCCTTTCACTTGTTACAACTATTAATGTGCACATTAAATTTTGGCATGTCATTCGTCTTTCTTAAGTGACAAGCTTCGTTGTGACAAGCTTCCCAATGAGACCATTTTCATGGTTACAAGCACTGTTGTTTAATATTTCAAGTTTAATTTTTTTGTTTTGTTAATAGTGAGACGAATCTCCAAGGTTTTGGATGGAGGCTAAGCAATAACTACTATGAGTCTGATTGGTGAGAAGATAATGTTTCAAATGACTTTTTATTATTTATAGATTTTCTCATGTGATGTTCACATAATGTTTTTGTTGGAACTATTTTTGGAACTCTCCTATGAGACAACCACCATACTTTTTAAGGCCATCCAAAGATATTCAAATTTGAAAATTATTTTCTCGCTCTACAATTGCATCACATTCTTGAACATTCATAAAAGGAAAAAGACACACACAACTATTAAATTTAGCAAATATTAATTACATTCTTGAAAGCTAGAAAAACAAAAAGACAAAGAAGAAAATAATTTACATTCTTGAACATAGATATCAACTCTAAACCCAATCCATTTCTTGAACTTAAGAAATATTAATTACATTTTCAACACAAAAACTTAACACTTAAATTTAGAAATGATGACGCTAATTGCATTCTGGAATGCTTCAAAAATAAAAAATAGTTAAATTTTAAAAAGCAAAAATGATAGTGGAAAAAAAAACCTTACAGAAGTGTTGGTAAAATTAATGAAAAAAATTGAATTGCTTTCATAAAAGTGCACAGAAAATGCACAAAGTTAACGCATAAATTTAAAAAGTGAATCTCTATATAAGGGGCCCAAACCATGGACTTTCTCTCAAATATTATCTATACAACATCTCAATGATGTCTCCAAAACGAGAATGAAATCACATAATTATGAAGAAGCAAATAGAAATGGGCGTAATTATAATTAGTAATTTTTTGCTATATAGTAAAATTGTTAAAATAAAATTTAACGATAGTTTGTTTAATAGAAAAAATCCCTGTTAAAATTCATATGGATTAGTAATATTATTCTTTAATAAATAAATAGAGTCATATGGATTAATAGTCTTTCTAATTAATAATAAAAAATTAATTCATATATTTTTCTAAATAATCTTAGGTTAGGAAAATTTGAATGCTACATTATACAAATAAATTATTTATCTCAAATTTATGGATAATCTTTTCTTCTTTAAATATTTTTAAGAGTTGCAAAACCTAGACCTTGGAAAAACCCTAGATACTAAATCTTCTACTGCTTGTTTTGCTACAGTCCAATAGTTGTATGATTACAAAAATGAGGGAAATCATATGGATGCATCCACTATGTTTCCCAATAATATTTTGATTCTAAAATAAATATATTAATGTATGTACCTTTGAAATCACTAATTATAATAATGTTATTATTAGATGTTCCTGTTCATTGCACTATATATTAACTTGAATAATTATTTATCTTCCCTTTCACCACTATGACCACCATAATATCTAATGCAATATGTGTCCCTTAAACAAAATTCATTATGAATGTGAAAAAATTGATATATCCCATGACCCATATAACCCCAAATTTACCGTGATCACTGGTACTCTTAGAGAATTACAAAGCCTTCCACAATGTGACCTCTAACCACTATTACCATTAAATAAAATGACATTTATTACTTTCTAATCCTTAACGTACTAAATCTAAAATTCAATAACTATAGTGCACTATGATCTCTAACACACTGAATTCAAGAAACTATGCCCCCTAGTGTCACGGTAAACACATTGTAACTCCTAAAAGTCATAGTACGCATCAACTTTAATACTTAGCATATTAAATATAACTTATATATAGTTAAAGTGGCTTAACATAGTGAAGATAAAGGTGAATGTAGCTCCTTCAAATTAAATTCCATAAAAAGGGAATAGAAAAAATGTTGTATTATGCACATGATATTTTGACCATTAACATTGACCAAAAGAGCATTTTATGGGATTCAATATATGGTAATGATATTGATGAGTAATCATAATTATCCCATTATATGATATGATAATGGCCTATATTTTTTAGATCACTTACGGCCTTAATGTTTGTGTGTCAAGCCCATTTCAACTATTTTGCTTATGCTTTCACAACATTAATTTCATGTATCTTAGATTTTATAAAACAATATGATTTTTTCCACTTTATCCCTCCATGCCGTAAAATTAACAAAGTATAGATATGTTTTTCTAAATTTAATTATATGTATGGCAATGTTGATTGGATTCTACAAAAATACCAAAACTGATGTCTTCCAAAAGGTACACATTGTGATTATCATTGCTTTTGATTTCTTTCCGAGTAGAAATTTGAATTATCCTGGGAGGTAGTATGGATAAGTTCTAATTGTTGTTTCACTATATCTAGAAAAGTATGGATAAGTTCCAATTGTTGTTTCACTATATCTAGAAAGACCTGCAGATTCACTAAAGTAACTGTGTCGAGGATTTTTCTTATATTATTTTTTAGTGTTCAATTTTTAAATGTATGTCTCAATTTTCAATTGCAGAAAGTATTTTTGTCTTACATAAAAATAGAATTAGAGAAGTGAAATATGTCAACTAATAACAGTAGCTCAAAAGAGAAATTACCCCATTCAAGAGAGGAAAAATCAAGAGAGTAATGATAGAAGCAGTGTTATTCTTATTATGGTGAGGAGCTAATGGAGACATATATTGATATCACTACTGTCATAAAAATGGTAAGGGTTACTTCTATAACATCCTTCTCTAAATTTGGAGTAAACATATTGTGCTACGTAATTTGTTAGAATATATTAAATGATAGAAGTGATTGTAGGAAGTAGAATCATTACCTGAGGCAAAAACATCCAAAAAAATTCTTCGATGAAATTGCAACACACTAGCCATAGATGTTATAGGTACTTTAGTTTTCCTAGCTAAAACGACATGGATCTAGTGAGAAAATTGGAGAAAATGTTTAACACCTAAAACCTAAACCCAAATTAATTTATAACATTTTAAAGAGTGTTTTGTAACATTTATTTAAGTGTATATTAAGAACATTTACTGAAGTGTTATAAACCCTAAACCCTAAACACTAAATCCTAAGAATTTTATAACATTTTAAAAACTATTTGTAACTTTTAAACCCTAAACAGTAAAAGCGAAACTCTAAACCCCAAACCTGGAACCCTAAATCCTAAATCTTGAATCCTAAACTCTAAGAATTTTATAACATTTTAAAAAGTGTTTTGTAACTTTTACTTTAGTGTTTATTAAAATCATTTACTAAACTATTATGAACCTTAAACCATAAACCCGAAACCCTAAACCCTAAACCCCCAAACCCTAAACCTGAAACCTTAAACCCTAAACCCCCCCCCTCTCCTCTTCCTCCCTCTCCCTCCTTCCCTCTCTCTCTTTCTCCCCTCTCTCCCTCTCTCTCTCTCTCTCTCTCTCTCTCTCCCCATCCTACGCTCTCTCTCTCTCTTTCTTTCTCCCTCACTTTACCTCCCTCTGCTCCCTCCCACCACTCTCCTGCTTTCTCCCTCCCTCTTAATCTCCCACTACCCCTCTCCTTCCCTCTCTTCCTCTCCCTCCCACTCATCCTCTCTCTCTCTCTCCCTCTCCCTCCTCCTTATCCCTCTCTCTCCCTCCGTCTCTCCATCTCCCTCTCCCCTTTCCCTCTCTCTTCCCCTCACCCTCACTGTCTCCCGCTCTCTCTCCCCGTCTCCCTACTCTCTCTCTGCCACCCCGTGCCCTCTCTCTCTCTCTCTCTCTCTCTCTCTCTCATTATCAGCATCATATCATTAAACAACAAAAAGCATGACATTTAACAAAAAAAAGCATAATCATCATTATCATAATCATATCATTTAACAAATACAATCCACATCTTGTAGCTAAAAAAACATCTTATAATTCAGAAATCAATTATCATCATATTATCTAAGAAACACAATCATTATATCATCTAAAAAAACAATAAAACAAATACATACCAAAACATATACACATTAAACATGCAAACAATTTTCAACATCATATTTTCTTTCAATGCAATCATATTATCTAATTAGCAAAAGCACAACCATCATATCACATAAACAAACAAAAATTGTTTTCATTTAAGAAACACATAAAATACACCAACATATACATATCATAATAAATAAAAAACAATGTCTCTACATAAATATTAATGTCATGTCATCTAACAAATATATCATATTATAAAAAAATACAATTTATGGGTACATTTAAAAAAAATTAATTAAGCCTCTTTTCACATTTAAATAAAAAAGCACATTCATTTCACATATCTTATAAAAATAAAAATAAAAATCTACTCATGAATAAATTATCTTATATTATCCCATTTCCAAAAAAAAAAATTAATTACATACAATAAAATAATAAGTTATAAATCAAAACATTTAATTTACAAAAATATTCTTGTATAATTTCAAATCAATAAATAATTATACAAACATAAATATAACTAAAAAATTCAAATACAATAATTAAGTAAAAAAAATCACTGACAACCATATAAATATAAATGACATAAATCAAATAAGATAGAATGTAGAACAACTTTAATTATATGATATTAATTTTATTTGTTATATATAAACCAAATTAATATAATTATTTATTGAATAAATCAAATATTTAAAAAAAATAAAAATAAAGAATGAAATGTAAGGAAATAGTTTGTATAAAAATTTAAAGTACCTAAATTGAATTGATGTTGAGGGACGCCGTAAGAGTAAGGAGTGAAAAGAGAATTATAGCCTATTGAAGAAGAAGCATCAGATCCTTTCAAGAAAACAATGGATGATGATAGTGAGAAGCAACTACCTCCTAACAAGTTGAAGTAGATAGTCAAGATATGTGGAGGAGTCTCGAATGTTATGAAGGTGGTAGTAGGATTCATCAATTCTGAAGTAAATGCAAAGGGTTGGAAGAGAGAAAAAACAACTAGAAAGGTGAACTAGGAAATGATATAGAGTTCCCTATGAAACGCTTTAGAGAAGTTTGAGAAACAATTTAGACAGTCAGACTAGGAAAAAATTTCAAATATTGTGTAAAATCCAGAATTAAAAATGTTTTCAAAGCTTTATGACGAATAATATTGCAATAAGATCAAATAGAATAGAGCAAAAAGATCGAAAGGATTTAGGACCAAGAAGATATCAAGAAAGTCTAAAGAAAACTAGAAATTAAAAAAAATTAATAAAATTGCTTGTAGATCAAGAAGAGAGCAAAAAATATGTTAATGAGATATAAGGATAATAAGAGAGCCTAAAGATTTAAAAACATTAACATTAAGGAAAGGAAGTAGTGAAGGAGATAAAGTAAAAATAAAGAACAAGAAAATTGAGAATTCTATTCTAATTTATGCCATCAAAACAAAAGAATAAAACATCAATACGAATATGAAATAAATACCTGTCATGGTCGTAACAAATATCATCCCTGCATCCCTGATCGTCTTGGTCAAATTCAGATCCACTCTTCCTTATTCAAAAGCTACAAGGTACAGACACACAACTCAGAGACATACAAAGAAAAACAAAAGAACTAACAGAATCACAGCCACAAAGACATTGACATACACCAGAGAAAACACTTCCAAAATGCAAATACAAAAATTTATTGGTCTGCTGCCCCTACCGCGGTCGCTGGCATAGGCATGATTTGTGATAGCTAGCGCAACCAGGCCAGCATCGCAAGAACCGCCGATTCTCAAGGCCAATTCTGGAAGCTGCTCTTTATTCAGCGGTAGCTCTTCTGGCAGCGTGGAGTCTGGATTATGTAGATTAAGAACAGGCTCCACTTGAGAGATGTACTGAAGGAGATCTGCATGGGCAGTCACCAGTGCTTTGTGTAAGCTGTTGCACCTATCACTGGTGGATGGAGATTGCTCCAACCCACCCATAACGAGCTTTGGCTTCCCCTCCCACTGGTGACTCTCCAAATCGTTGGTAATTTTGTCCACGTTGCTTGCTGCGAAGATCTTGTGAGCATTGGTAAATTTTTGAGGTTCTTCCGGATAAAAATCCGGAAATACAGCCCGAATACACACTCTGAAGTACACTTTCTCTTAGGAATTTGTAGGCATCGCAGGGTGAGTTCGATGAATTCGAAGCCATCTCTTCCATGGCGGAAAAGAAATCAGTACCTTACACATAAATATGACTAACTACGAGGTAAATAATTATTTCAATCAGTACAGAAAATAACCAGACAACGCATATTTTCTTGACATACAGATTTGCCTGGACGCTGCAAGATCGAAAGCGTCATGCCCACGCAACTGAGCAAATCTTTGTTTATTTGAGTGCACACCGTGACCGTCGATGACAAATTTTGCAGGCAATCTGGGCTCAACTATTGAGTGGAATTGGTAGGAACCCTAACTTGTGCTCAACGAAAAATTATATGAACAGTTAACCCTGAATGCTTAAACTGTATTTCAAAAATAAGCCATTTTCTTATGGAAATAGTAGTATCAATATCTTAACCTAATGTTGATTTCCTGGTCGTGCGCCGATAAATACGACTAAATCCAGATCTCAATTCCTCAAGCTAATCGAGATCTCAGTTTCCTCAACCGCTCAAATTCCGTCGTTGATAAAAACAATGAGGAAGGAGGTACTGTCAAGGAGTTAACAGTTAGGTTGGGAATGTCGGCATCACAGCCTGTATGAATTGGAGGATGGATATGGTACTCCAAGTACCTATTAGGTTTTCCCAAACAATGAAAGGTTGTGACCTGAAAGGGAGACAAAGAGATGATAGGTAGAAGAGGAAGTGTGCTAATTTTGGAAGTGCTTTTTCGGGTGTTTTAGATGAGCAAATACAGATGATAGATAGAAGAGAACTTTCGACCATAGAAGAGAACATCATCTATTTCAAAGCCGCGTAAAGATTCCAGGCCATCCCTAATATCCGAAAAAAGCAATGTATCTGAAAAAAAGCTGTGATCCGTTAAAAAAAGAGTGGATCATAGTTTAACGAACAAACATGAGATGCTTTTCTTGAAATTTTCATATAAAAAGTTGGGTTTTCTTTTAAAGAAATTCTTTTCAAGAAATTATCTACGCAACCACATCATCTATCCGCGTGCGTTCAAATTTGGAATGTTAAAACTTCAATTTGAATTTTCGGTATATAAAGTTGGTTTTTCTTTTCAAGAAATGCTTTTCAATAAATTATCTACGCAACTACGTCATCTATCCGCGTGGGTTCAAATTTGTTATGTCCATACTTCAATTTGAATTTTCGTACTTTATGTAATTGCTTTTGGGGGTCAGCAATTCAATTAATATTATAAGCAGTAATCGTAGAGAGACAGCTCGTTATATGTTTGTATTTTCCTATTAAACCATTCAATATAACTGATAGGTTTTTGGTGGTTAACAATTTAATTAATATAATTCATCATCTTTTTTCGGTCAGCGATTCAATTAATATTACAGGGTTAATTGCAGAAGCAGTGGTAGTAGAGAAACAAAGCTATTGACATGTTTTTATTTCTTTCTTAACTCATTTTTCATGTAGCTTCAATATCAATATAATTGAATTACTCTTTTTCGGTTTTTTTTTTTAATTGGAAATGTTAAGTTTTAATTATTGAGAGTTATATTTTAGGCAACAAATACTTTATGTAATTTAGAGTAGTGTAAGTTTTTTATGATTATGTGCTTTCTATTATCAACTATTAATATTTCTTTAAAGTTATTATAAGTGATGAAAGAGAGCTACTTCTTCAAAGTTACTATAAGTACCAAATAGAGCTAGTTTCATTTCTCTATGTTATTTCATTTTTATGTATTCAATAATATATATATCATATTTTCATTTAGGTTTCAATATATTTTTTACATGTCTTTATTTAGGTGTCAATAATAATAGATTTACTCTTAATTTTGACATGCATTTTTTAATTTGAAAATTACAAGTTTTTATTATCAAATTATATGTTTACTATTTCAAATGTGATTGGTAACTCAAAGTTAATACGAAATCAAAATTAATTATATCAATAAACATGTTTCTTTTAATATCCAGAACTATTTAAAATCAATAGGTTAAGTGTCAACATTATATCAAAGTAAAAAAAATTGTACATTTTGTTTATATTGGAAGGCAAAAAATAGTTATGAATGAAACAATTTTTTGGCTTTTAATATTTTGTTTTCTTTTATATCAAATAACATTATTAGAGAAAACATTGAAATATTTTAATTAAAGGTTTTTGAAATAGTGGGAAAACTTATCATATTTTAGTTAAACTAAGGTTGGGGACAACCATCACAAATTTCTATCTCTTAACACTACTATCTCTTAGTCCATATTTACTCATCATTATTCATGAAAAGCTATATCACCTGTAATTACATTAATCGTGGTTAGTAAGGCTGCATAGTTTATTGGTAACTCAAAGTTAATATGAAGTCAAAATTAATTATATCAATAAACATGTTTCTTTTAATATCCAGAACTATTTAAAATCAATAGGTTAAGTGTCAACATTATATCAAAGTAAAAAAAATTGTACATTTTGTTTA
>APFE030948148.1:0-21364 GCA_000404065.3 Pinus taeda | reverse complement strand
TTATCACTCAGGTTGTTCCCTTTGACCCCCAAGGGAATGGCTGCCGAGGTAACCACAGACCAAGCTTTGGACTGCCGGTCCTAGCCTACCAGCAGTCAGAGAGGGCTCTCTCTTTATAGTTTTAGCTTTAGTTTGATGACTGTTTTTAGACTAGTTATGATGCACTTGTTTGTTTAATTTTGGTGGGTTGATGATTTTCTTTTAGAACTATAATTTTTAATTACTGGACAGTTTGTTCCATTGGGCAATGGAGTTGAGATATTTATGCTTTAAGAAATAGATATGTGAAGACAAAGTGTTGCTGCAGAGCAAGTTAGGCATATGTAAAACAATATATCAGACTTGTTGATGAGTGGTGGAACATTAGTAAATGATAGGCACTTAAGAATCTTTCACTATGCTAATGAAGAGAACATGGAAATAATGCTTGAGAGCAGTTAAGAATTCTTAAACAGTATTCACCATGCTAGGATAAGCTGAAATATGAGCAGTTAAGAATTCATATCTATGGCTAATCCAGCAGAAAACATATTTAGTAAATAGAGATTGAGCATAGGGTGATCAGAACAAATCCTAGGCTATTCTTTTTCTCTAGTTACTGAGATTATGGAAACACGGAATTATGGGAATAACAAGAAACACGTACACAGTTAGAAGAAACTTATTGTTTCAGCAAATGACACAGGAATTCTGCAACCAACACAGAGCTTCAGCACATCCATCTCAGACAGTCTTGACACCAGCAATCACCATCAGCAATTTTATTAACAAAAGTCCTTAGTATACAATAGAGTTCTTCAGGAAGAATACTTTTACAACCCACCCTCAGTGCGTTATCTGAGGGGATATTTATACAAAATAAGGCATGAAAATATCTTAGTGGAGAGTTATGGTGCAATAAATTGCACCACCAACTCTCTTACACAAAAGTAAATAATACATAAATGTAACCCTAAAGGCTGAGATAGCCGACATTCCTTTGTCAGTCAGATTTAACCTTTGGCTGCAAAAGGAAACTGGTAACAGTGCATTAAATGCTGCGTTCTTTGGCTTGATATTCTGAGTGGATTGCTGAGTCACCTATTATGCTTGCTGTACCTGTGTGCTGGCCTATTCTGCTGACCTGTTCCAAAAAAAAAAAGGTAAACAAACAATGTGGATTTAACTGGGCAAAATTTCCAACATTGCTTGCCACCAATCAGCCGGGGGCAACTGATGTCTCCTCATTTTCACCACTACCTCATCTGCCTCTGTAAGTCTGTAAAAATTGGGAGGCACTTCGAATAGGTGATTGATCTCATGTTCTAGGTAAAATAAATTCTCTAGCTTGTCATAAAGGGTTTGCCCAGATGGGGGCCCTGTTTCTTCTGTGGAACTGCTGGAGGCTGTGATCTGATTTTCTACGTATTTGTCAACCCTTATCATATAATGCTTATAGGGCAGCAGCTGCCCTGTACCAGATACCAGACTTGGGAGACCTTTGTCCTGCAAAACAGCCATTTTGGCTCTGAACTCATCTATTTCTTCTTTCATCTCCTGGCACTTCCTTTCTAGTGTTTGACTGAAATTCCTCAGTGTTAGCACCTTTTTGGTAGTGAGGATTGCCTCCGTTCTGCTGGATATTTGCAATTCAGCCAGCTCCTCCCTAGTGCGGTTATTAAGGAAGTGGATCATTTTATTTGCCTGTTCAGGCATTATTCCCAGGATTGCCCTGGCTCTCTGAATTTCTGTGTGAGCTATTTCTGATAGCTCTACCTGCTCAAAAATGGATTGGATGGACCTCCATTGTTTTTCCATGGATTTGCAGATCTTAGCCCACACAATCCTTTTTATTTCTGCTAGGGTGTCGCCCAGCATTAACTCTTTTTGTAGAGTTTTTATTTTGGCCTCCAAGGCCTTTACTTCTCTCTGCTTTTCTGCCACAGTCATTTTTGACTTGTCATAACTGGCTTCCAGCTTGGCCAATTTCTCCTTGGTGACATTTATTTCTGAGACTTGGCCCTCCAGCTCTTTGACAGCCTTCATCATTTCTTCCATGCTTAGGCTGGATTCTGCTGCTGCTGTGGCCCCCACGGTTGCTCCGGTTGCTGATGTGGCAGTGGTAGGTGCTGGAGTAGTGGTAGGAGCTGCTGTTTTTTGAGCTGGAGGGGCAGATTGGAGGTTTGTGGAGGTCTGTGGTGGCTGGGAGGCAGTTTCCCCTTGTTTATCCTGCATAGCTTTCTCCAATTCTGCCTCCATCTCCACTATCCTCTGGTTCATGGCCAGGAGTAATTCCATAGCTTGGTCCACCTGTTTTTCTTGGGCCAGCTGTGCTGTGTCAGGATGGATAGTAGGAGGCAATTTTGCCTGCCTCCTTAATGTAGCTATGTCATCATCCTTTTTCTTCATAAGGGCCTTGATGCCCTTAGGATCCTTTGGGTCATGCCCAAGATCAACGATTATGTCCTCCAAAGTTTTTATTCTATTGTCTTTGGCGGAGGAGGACAGTCTTTCCACATCCAGCTGTCTGTTGGTGTGCTTCAGTGATTCTTTTAGCTGATGGGCCAGCATTGCCCTATCAGCAAGTGTAGCATACACCATTTCCCCGGTTTGCTTGTGCAGCTCAATTTGGTCCATGGGGTGTATGTCTTTGGCAAAGACCTCCAGATTAGTTTTGTAGTAGTCAACTGGGGTCTTTGGGTGTGGAACTCTAGGTCTAAGATGAGTAAATATCATCTTTTCATCCTTGAAGTCAAAGGCAGCCATCAATCTCTGTTTTTTGGCTGGGGTGGTGTTGAGGAACTGCTCATATAGCTGTACTCTCAGTAATTCATTCTGAGCCTTAATCTCCATAAAACCCTCTTTGACTGTGGCCGGTTTCTGTCCCTGCTGTCTGGAGGAAGATACATCCACCGTGTGCTGTTGAGGCTGTGCTGTGCTGGTGGTTGTCTGTTGGCTTTCTTGCCTTTCCCTGTTTTGGCTTTCCTCCAGCTCTTCACTTATTTCTCCTTCAGCTTCAGGGTCTGTCCTTGGCCTCTTGGCCTCTGGTTGCTGCACTGACCGTGTAGGCGGTGTTATTTCTTCTCTGTCCCTTTTCTTCCCTCTCTCATTGTTTAGAGGGGTCTGCAATACTGGGTTTTGGATTTGTTCAGTTTGCAGGGGAGGAGCCTGTGTTGTTTGTTGGTCTTTTGAGGCACTAGGCTGCCCTATTTCTGTCTCTTGATGCTCATCCATCTTCTCCTTTCCTTTGGCAGTTGTTGCTGGAGCTTGTTGGATGTCCTGTGTAGTTGAGGTGCCTTCTCCTGTCTGGATTGTTTGCTTGAACACCTGTTGACAAGAGTCCAAGTCAAGAGTTTTTTCCAGGTCCTTTACATTTTGTTCCATTAATTCTTCCTGAGTCAATTCTTCTACTATTGATCCAGGCACCCATTAATCCTGATTTGCAAACGGTTGTACTTGTGAGAGGGGGGAGTGGTCATAGGCGTGCAGCCTGAATTTGACTCTTCTTGCACTTATGAAACCTTCAGGGTCATAAGGGACCCACCAAAAACTCTTCTTGAGTCTGAGTTGCTGTCCTAGTATTTGGTCAGCTTCCTACCAACCATCCTTTTTGTTCATTGTGAATGGGCCTAGGTGATCCCTGAATTTCAGGTTGGCCTTCTTCTTGGCACTGTGAAAATGTGTTAGGTCTGAGTTTATCAGTTGCCTATAGTATTCTAGAGCAAATAACCTCATGGGAATGTACTTCGGGAGTCTGTATGGACAGAGCTCACAGCCATAAATTCTGATGACAGAGTGGTTTTGGTACAGGTACCAATCACCGATTTTGTAGCTTCTGGATAGCTGCAAAATCTTCTGCATATCCCTGGATAGTCTTGCAGGGGGAGTCCTCTTTAGCAGGCAGATGACTGGATATACAAACTGATCAATAAACTCACAGTATGAGTAGGGGGAATCCTGAACCTGGTGAAAGAGTGAAGACCAGAAGATCACAGACCTTCTTTCCCCTTGTGAGTCTAGCTTCTTGATTGAGCATTGGAAGCTGTCTGTCTGATAATACAAGAATAAATGGTAAATGTATGAGGAATATTTAAATATTGCCTCTCTGTCCAGTCTAGTCAACTGATCATGTATCTTGACTGCAATGTACTTGGCATAGTTGTATTTGATATCAGGGGGCTGCATAGGGCTGTATGCAGATAGCATGACCAGCACAGTTGTGTCAACATGTTCATTAGTGGTGAACCCCAGCACAGAGGTCACCATGTCTATCAGCAGCTTGCCTACTTCATTGAAATCCTTATATGAGAAAGGGGGTGGCCCAGAGGGCTGGCAGTCTACCTTCATGAATTTTCTGGCTATGGCTTCAATCTCTGGAGCGGAAAGTCTGGAGCCCACATCTAGCAAATAATCCATGGAGAAAGGGTACAGCAACTGGGTCTGTTTGTAATTAAGCATCTGGTTAATGGAGTCTGGAGTTATGTGAAAAAGGATGCTCCCAGATGGAGACTTCACAGCCCTGAGATCCGGGTCATAATTTTCTGCACACAGATGGATAATTTCTAGGAATATATTGACAAAAGGCAGAAAGTAAATGGGCAAATTGGACTGCCATATCCCATATAGGTCACTGCTGTCTAAATGAGTGTTCCTTAGCTGACAGTAGGTCTTCAAATGGTTTCTTGGTGCCACAAAGTCTGTGATGAGAGCATCATCATCCACCAAAGGTATAGCTTCTAGGTCTCTGTTGGGTGGGTTAAGGGGTAAAGCAGCTGAAACTTCCATCGTTTTGGACTTTGCTGGCAGTTTACAGTGCCTCAAACTTGGTTTTTAAGAGGTATATTGCTCTCTGTCTGCAGTGAGCAGTCTTGGAAGTTTTTAAAAGGCTGTCACAGGTTTAACTGTACTGGGGGGCACTCTGTCTCAATGTGGCAGAGTGTTTTTTAGCTGGATAGCTGGTCAATTGCAGAGGTTTGCTTATCAGAGGTGAAGGAGGATGTAATGCAGTGTTTTTTAGCTTGTGGCTGGGCCCTGTAGTTGCCCTTTTGTTGGGAAAATTGGGCAGAGTTTCAGCTTGTCGCGGGTTTCTCTGACAGTTTTTTGTACAGGGGTTACAGAGGTCTCACGGGCAGCTTTGAGGGCAAATTTTAACCACAGGGCTTCTTGAATTACAGTAGCAATTGAGCAGGAAAGAGGATTTATATGGACAATGAGAGGGCAAGAGGGTGCCTGCGGCGAAATACCTGTTTTAACGGCGTACGGGCAGTTGCAGCGGTCGAAAAGGTTGGATTGAGTATGGTTGAATCGACAATGGAGGTAGCAACAGTTGTAGCGGATGACTTTTGGCTTCTGACCGTTGGAAATCAAATTCGCCTTCAGCTGAGCTCCAGGTTATTCGGCAGCAAACGTTAAAAAACAACGGTTTTTTGCCCTTTTTATGCATTTTGGGCGAATTGGCGCTTTTTTGTGATGACGTCATGCTGACGTCACGGTGGGCCCAAGGTACGGAGGGGATGACGTGGCAGGTGACGCGGATGCCCAGGTGGCGTGGACGCTCAGGTGGCATGGCCATGGTGGCGGGGTAGTCAGAGTAATGCGTGGGGTCGGGTGAGGTGGATGCACGGCAGAGGTCAAAGGTGGGGTGACGTCACGCTGACGGAGGCGTGACGTCAGTGTGAGGGGGAGGGTGGTAAGCAATCTCCCCGGCAGGCCCTCCGGCGGTAAGTGGTTTGGAGGGGGGGGGCAGCGAACACATCCCGTGCCTGACACGTGGCAGGGGTACGGCGGTAATACCGCCCATCCCCCGGGCGTAAAAGATCGGGCAGGTTCACAGGCGGATCAACCGCCCACCGTTGGATGGCGGGGCGGGAGATCGGACGGCTGGCGGAGATCGGGACATGCCGGCGGGTTTATGCAGTGGGACCCGCCCATTGATTTGACATCTTGTTTTAATAAAAGGCGCGCGGGGGGGGTAAACCATAGTTTTTTGGGTTTTATTGGTTTATTTGCCCACGCGCTTTTAATTAAAATTTAATTTTTTAACTTTAGACAATGGGTTTTTTGGGCGGAGAAGGGGAAAAAGGATTTTTTGGGGTGGGGAACCTTTTAGGAGCTATCTTTTTGCAAAAGGGTCATGGGTAGGAGTGGCTTTTTAATAGGTTTTTTCTTTGCAAATAAGGGTTAAATGACCAGAATGACTTAGAATGAGAGGAGGTGACCTGGGAGGTTCATCAAAGTGACCAGGTGTCATTTTGATTCCCTTTTAAACAGACCATATGGCTATAGTACCAGGGGAGGGATATTTATAGACATTTTGGGGTTTATACACCATGGTGTTTACAAAAATAGGGATAATGGGGTATAGGGAGCTAAGTAGTAGGGTTAGTTGTCAATATGGAGGGGACAAAAATGGATGAGGGCTGGCTCAACCAAGTTTTCTTTGAAGATAACTTGAAATCAAGAGTAGATCAAAATGAAAAGATTTTTGGACAAGAAATGTGGCTTCTTAAAGCCATAAGAATATGTCAAAAGTTATAAATTTCTGTGCTCTGTGCACCTTGGGAAAGGGTGTTAGTAATGAGTGATATACAGATGAAGACAAGGGAGTTAGTCATGCTCCAGTGTGTTTCTCTTCTTGTAGATGTTTCAGCAACTTTGATTTTGGAAGGGACACCACTTCTGCAACCCCATCTACCTACCCAACTAGTTCTCCTAACATTTTTTGTTCCTTCTTGGAGGGTGCATTTGGACTAGCAAACCCTTTGAATGCCTTTTTCTTTTCATTGGTTTTTGCTTTCATTTCCTATCTAATGCAACCCTTATTCCTTCCAAGGTCCCAGATTAAGTAGTTGGGAACCTTAACTTCTCTACCTAGCTACTTATCTGCCAAGATTTAACAGTTTGAACAGATTTCCTTCTCTATTTTACAACATGAAAATTGAAAATATGGCATGATCCAGTTTAGACTGTTGGATCATCCATCACAATTGAGTTCCCATCAAGATTGAGACACCTTGTCTGCTTGTAGAAATATGGGATCTTTGCATTCAAAGCAGAGCATATTTGGTCCTTTTGATCACCAATCATGAAATATGAAACCTATTGGTATAGGTATCCAACAGTGGCTCCACATGGGGATGGTTTTTCTTTTGAAAGACCAAGAACAGCAGGTCAGATTGCCTTGGGTCTTGACTGTGTGTGCCAACTTTCTCAGATCTGCTGCTCTGACATGCTTTTTTGTACCTCTCTTCTTGGTGGACCTCTGATTTCTATAGCTACTGCTGCCAGCTATCTGAAAACTGTAAGACAATTTTTTACATATATGAAAAGATATATACAACAGCTTATGTACAAAGGGTAACTCAGACTGCAATTATGGGTGATATTCAAAATAGTGTTTGAGCATCCTGCCATTGATAGGACCTTCATCCAAATTAGTTTCATCAAGGTTCTGGAGAAAATAGGTGTTGTTTCCCTGTACTGCTTGAACGACAAATGGCCCTCTCCAAAGGGAATCAAACTTTCCATGCTTTCCTTTATTTTCTCTCCTTGAATCCCACTTGAGAACTTTGTCACCTATATTGAAATCCTCAGCTTTGGTTCTCCTGTCAAAAGCTTTCTTGAGCTTCTCTTGTAAGATCTGAACTCTGTTGTAGACTTGGTCCCTGGTTTGCTGTAGACAAATTATTTGGTTCACTCTCCTCTGTATATCATTAGGCTCTGCTTGAATTTCCTGTAGTAGTTTCATGACAGGGATCCCTAGTGATGAAGGGAACTTGGCTTCTAGTCCATAAACTAACTCATATGGGCTAACCCCAATTGATCTTTTGGTTGTTAATCTATCTGCCCACAAGGCATTGATAAGTTTTTTGTGCCAATTCTTTTTGTTCTCTTCTAACACTTTCTTTAGCATACTCACCAGGCTTTTGTTTGAAGATTCTGCCAAGCCATTTCCTTGGGGATAATATGCAGTGGAATGGCCCAAGGTTATGTGAAATTTATGACAGAAACTGATCATCTTCTTGGATCTGAAAGCAGCAGCATTGTCAGTTATAATTTTGTCAGGGCATCCAAATCTGGCAAGGATATTGGTCTCAAGAAACTGAATGATGGTGGAGTCATTTGATTGTCTACATGGGATTGCCTCAATCCACTTTGTGAAGTAGTCTGTTGCTGTCAGAATCCATTTATGTTGGCCTGAAGACGAGGGATTGATTTCTCCAATGAAATCCAGGCCCCATTGCTGAAATGGTCTTTCTGTTGCAATAGGTCTTAGAGGTAATGGCAGCAGTTGTCTTTTCCCTTCAAACACTTGACATTTATGACATGCAGTAGTGAATTTCTTGACATTAGAGAACATAGTAGGCCAATAGTATCCAGCTCTCAGTATCTTATCTATAGTGGATTTCCAATACAAATGCCCACCACAATCTCCTGCATGGAATTCTCTTATGGTCTGATCTGCTTCATTTTCCATTAAACAGTTTAATAAGATTCCCTCATGGTTTTTCCAAAACAGGTTTCCTTCCATGACACAAAATTTTGAGGCTTTCATTTTTACAAACCTACTCTTAGTTTTAGACAGTCCTGGGGGAGCACACAGGTTTTGCAATACATAGCAGATCTCAGAGTACCAGGGGGATTGCTCAAAGGCTACATTGATCTTTGGAGTCGCCAGCTCCGGTTCACTGTTTAATTGGTTAATATCTAGGGCCTGGAAATTTGTTTCAGACATCAGTTTGGCCAAGCCCTGCCCTTTTATGAGTTTTGTAGGTTTTATTTCTATGTCAAATTCTAAGATGCTTGCTATCCACTTGCCTCTTCTGCCCTCCAAGTTCTCTTGTGTAAGTATATCTTTGACAATTGGGCTTGGTACATAGGCTATTATGTGGGAATAGAGGATGTAAATCCTGAAGTCCTTAATGGCTTTGACCAGGGCATAGGCCTGTTTTTCCATGATCTGATAGTTAAGGGGTGCATCTCTTAGAGCTTTGCTAAAGAAAGCAATAGGTTTTTCCTTTCCTTGGTCATCTTTCTGTAGTAAAACTGCAGCAATTGTGTGCTGGGAGGCAAAGGAGAATATGATGAACTCTCTATCAAACTGGGGGTTGGTGAGGACAGGAGTTTGGGTGAGGGCAAACTTGATGCCTTCAAAGGCTTGATTTGTTTCTGCTGTCCACTTTACTTTTGAGTCCTTTTTGAGCATGTTATTGAGCAGTCTGCTTAGCTCAGCCAAGTTTGGGATAAATCTCCTCAGGAAATTGATTTTTCCCAAGAAAGCTTGTAATTCCTTTACATTTCTAGGATGATGCATTTGCAAGATGGCTTGGATTCTGTCTGGATCAATTCTAATGCCATCTTTGGAGATAATGTGACCCAGCAGTTTGCCTTCCTCCAGACCAAACAAGGATTTCTTCGGATTCAAGGAAATTCCATATTTCCTACAAGTTGTAAAAATCTGCCTTAGATGTTTTAAGTGGTCTTGGTCAGATTTGGAGAAGGGTGTGAGATCATCTAGATAAATGACAAGGAAGTCATGAATCTCTTTAGCAAAAGCAATGTCCATTGCTCTTTAGAATGTGGCCCCTGCATTTTTCAAGCCAAATGGCATTTTAACATATTTAAAGGTTCCCCATGGGGTTGTAAATGCAGTTTTGTCCTGATCATCAGGATGGACCAGAATCTGGTTGAAACCTGAGAAGCCATCAAGCAAGGAAATCCTTGAGGCCCCAACTACTCTCTGCAAAATGTGGTCCATCTTAGGTAGGGGGTAGTTGTCTTTCAGTGATACTTGGTTGAGGTTTCTTAAATCCACACATAGCCTAATTTCACCAGTTTTCTTCCTTGTGGGGACTAGGTTTGAAATCCAATCAGAAAATCTGATTGGTGCTATTATGCCTGCTTTGAACATCTTCTGAACTTCTTGCTCCATTGCTGGGAGGAGCATAGGGTTAATTCTTCTTAATTTTTGTTTAAAGGGTTTCTGATTTGGCTTGAGTGGTATAGTGTGTTGTATTACAGAGGTGTCATAGGATTTAAGGTCCTCATAACTCCATGAAAACACATCCTGAAACTCTTTAAACAGGTCAATGTATTTGGGCTTTTGATCAGGAGGTAATATAGCAGATAGTTTTATGATTTTGGCTTCTTTAGTTGTCCCAATGTTATGCTCTTCTATGGCAGTGTTTATGGGTTGCAGTTTTGGTTTATTGGGAATGTCATTTGTCAAAAATGTCTTCCAAAGGGGCCAAGCCTATTGGAAGAAAATTATCCTTCAATTCTATCACCTCTGTTTCATAATCAGTTAAATCCTCATATTCATCTGGTTTGATTCCTTGTATGTTGTGTTGGTTGAAGATTGTAGGATGTAGCATTCGGTTGGCTATTTCAGGTGATATTGTTTGGTTGTGATATTTACCATGAATTTGTAGTTGATTTTCTGTCTTGAGTATTTCTGATTGACTTGCTGCCTCAGTGTCTATGTTTAGCCTTAAAAACTCTTCTTGTAAGGTCAGGAAATTATTTATTTGTGTGTCACTATCAAACACCTGCCAGTCCTTCACATTGTTTGGGACAGATGGCCTGTGTTTTATTTCAGCTGTGAAACAGTGATGAGGCTCAAAAGGGAGCTTGCAGGTGCTTGCAAAGGTAGCCAGACTATGGGCATGGAGGTTTTGAGCTCTAGGGATTTTGGTAATCTGGAATTCAGTGAAGGACTCTAGTAGCTCAGTGGCAGCAGACCTGTAAGACCTCAATCTTTTGTCATTGGTAACAAAATTTCCTTTGACTTGTTGGATTACTAGGTCTGAATCCCCTAGTATTGACACTTTTATGGCTTGTAGGGATTGTACCAGCTTGAGGCCTAGTAGGAGGGCTTCATACTCAGCCATGTTATTAGTGCACTTGAAATTTAATCTATAAGCTCTGCCTTGTGCATGGTTGTTCTGTTTATTATGGATCCAAATTCCAGCTCCTGCCCCTAGCTTGTTGACTGATCCATCAAATTCTAGAAACCACAGGATTTCATGTTGTAGGGGAGGTTGAATTACATTGCTGCAGTTTGAGTTTATGAGTTGGGGTTTGGATTGTTTTTTGTTTAGCTGGTCTTCTGGGGCAGTTTTTTCATTTAGTAGGATCAGCTTTGTGTGCAGAGGTGCTGTTTGTTTATCCCCATCCAGATCTGTTTTGAGTATCTGATTTTTATTTTCACCCGTTTTGCCCTCTTGCACATTCTCTTCTTCCAACTCAACGGATGTTTCCCTGTCAAATTTTCCTTCATTAATCAGCTGATCTGTTTCAATTATCTGAGTTTCTACACTATTTGTATGACCTATGTTGTCATTGAATAAAATATATGAGTCTATATCAGAATGGACAGCATATATGGGGAAGTTTTGAGGCTTCTCTGTAGTGCTGACCATGTACTTCATTAAAGACTCTCTATACAACCTCTTGGGTTGGCCAAAGACTGTGATAGTAGCATAGGACATGTCCAATTGAAGGGACCCTTGAAGTTTAGCCCCCCATGATCTTGATAATAACATCCCATACTTGGGTGGGATATCAGCAACAACAACATCCATCAGGATTGTTTTGTTTGGATATTGGACCAGGGATACACACAAATCTTTTATCAGGCCTAGGCATTTAACCTGGCTGGAATCAAATGAAAACAGGTCCTTGTATGGCCTGGTGATATCCAAATTCAGCCTTTCCATGACAGCTTTTGGCATCAGGTTATGAGAAGCTCCTGAGTCAAACATTGCATTGTGTAATATTTTATCATGAACGTGCAAGCTGACATAAAAGGGTAAAATCCCTGTGCCTGCTGGTTTTCCATCAACCTCTGGGCCAAACAGTAATTCTGGGGTGTCATCCAACACATTGACATTGTCCACATTTACACTATCTTTGTTTGGAGTTAGTTGAAGGGATTTCTCAATCTGCTGTTTATAGATTTCATTCTTGGCTAGCTCTGCCAGAGGGATGGCTATTTTTAGTTTTCCAACTTCAGCTTCTAAGTCAAAGGGTTTTTCAGCTTGGGTTTTGGTGCTATGGGTGAGCCCCCTGTCTTTATTTGGCAAGGTTTCCTCTTGATTTTGGGGCTTATTTTTCTCAATCACCTCTTGATGCTTTTTGTTTGAACTGGAGTGTTCAGATGATGTAGTTTGTGGGTGTTGTATATGCTCGGTAACTTCTTCAATTGTTACTTCCTTAGTTAGTGAATCCGTTGCTTTCATTGGTTCTGTTACTATGGCACTCTTAGGCTGCTCTCTATCCTTGGTGTTTTCAGGTTGTGTGATATTTACAGTCCTACTTCTTAGTTTGTATTGTTTGTGGACCTCGTAGACAGCGGTGTCATAGCCTTGTTTAAAATCAAATGATTCCCCTGACTTTGTTTGGAACTGTTTACTGCCTTCTTCTTCATGATCTTCTTGACTTAGGAAGACATGGTGCTCATCATCAAGGCCCATTAGGTGGATATGGGTGTCATCCACTTGCTCTTCTGGTGTGGATGTTTCCGCATAGTTTTCTTGAAATGGAGGTCTTATTTCTAGATCACTGTTGGCTTTGCCCCCACTAGGATTTTGGTTCCTTCTGAAGTTTGGATTTCTGTTAGAGTTATTTGGTGCCTCCCATGAGGACTTTCTTTCCACTGACTCTACCCTGTCACCCAACCTCTTCATGCTAGAAATTATGGCATCTAATTTCTGGTCAAAGGATGAGGGTTCCTCCTTAAAGGCAACTCTCTTTTCTAATCTAGCCCTATTCCTCTTAGCAATTAAGTTTGCCTCAACTGTTACAGCAACTTTCTGAGCTTCTTCAAGGGTTTGAGGGGCTCTTTCTTTTAGTTGGTAAGCCATGTCTGGGTCAAATCCATCTGGAAATTTATATAGGGCCAAATCAGGGGGGGGTCTCAGGTTTTGAGGTATGGCATTATATACATTATTAAACCTAGCACAGTATTCTAGAACTGTCTCTTGAGGGCCTATTTTAATCATGTCATACTCCCCAAGTATATGTAGAGGGTCCTTCTTTTTCTCCCACATGTTTGTGAAGGATTGGTAAAGCTCATCAGGGTTATTAATGGTGTTTGCAGGAAGTGATCTGAACCAGGTTCTTAGATCCCCTGTTAAACTTTGGACAAATATTCTCATCCTCACAGTGTCATCATCTATCTCATAATTTTCAAAATGGTCTTGCATTCTCTTAGCATGCTGAATAGCAGTATAGGGGCCAGTGGAGTCAAAATATGAGATTTTGGCTTGATAATCTTGAGGTAAGGCCACAGGATTGGCAGGTAATTGCAGAGGTGCATACCTTACAGCCATGTTGACAAGATTGTGAGGATTGGCAATGGCAACTGGGATAACAGGGGCAGTGGGTATCACAGGGGTAACAGGTATGGAGGGATTAACAGTGCTATTCAATGGAATATGTGTAGGCGAAGAGGATGTGGGTGGGGGGCTTTGAGATGTTGATGGAGAACTAGGGGAATTGGGAGTGGAACGGAATAGGATTTTGATTGGGGTGGAGATAGGGTTGGGGTGGGCTATCTCTGGACTAAAGTCAGCAAGGTTACCCTGTTTCTGCTGGTTCCTAATTAGTCTGGGGATTGTATTAGGATTATCAAAGACAGCAGGAGGGTTGGGATCAGGATTAGCCCTGGTGTACCGAAGACCTTTCTTGGGAGCCAGTTTCTGAGCTAGTCCTATAAGGTTTTATGAAGGTTTCTGTATAGCAGGGAATGGACAGGAGCTTTAAAGACTCTGTGTATCTGTTTAGGGTGAAGGGAAATCTGAGTCAGTTCTTCCCTAAGGCTACAGTATGGGAGCAGCTAAAAGGTGTCTTGACTGATTTTCAGATTCAGAGTGTGATTTCTTAGCAGATATACAGACCTTTAGATCCCAAAGTCCCCAGTGGAGTCGCCATTATGTTATCACTCAGGTTGTTCCCTTTGACCCCCAAGGGAATGGCTGCCGAGGTAACCACAGACCAAGCTTTGGACTGCCGGTCCTAGCCTACCAGCAGTCAGAGAGGGCTCTCTCTTTATAGTTTTAGCTTTAGTTTGATGACTGTTTTTAGACTAGTTATGATGCACTTGTTTGTTTAATTTTGGTGGGTTGATGATTGTCTTTTAGAACTATAATTTTGAATTACTGGACAGTTTGTTCCATTGGGCAATGGAGTTGAGATATTTATGCTTTAAGAAATAGATATGTGAAGACAGAGTGTTGCTGCAGAGCAAGTTAGGCATATGTAAAACAATATATCAGACTTGTTGATGAGTTGTGGAACATTAGTAAATGATAGGCACTTAAGAATCTTTCACTATGCTAATGAAGAGAACATGGAAATAATGCTTGAGAGCAGTTAAGAATTCTTAAACAGTATTCACCATGCTAGGATAAGCTGAAATATGAGCAGTTAAGAATTCATATCTATGGCTAATCCAGCAGAAAACATATTTAGTAAATAGAGATTGAGCATAGGGTGATCAGAACAAATCCTAGGCTATTCTTTTTCTCTAGTTACTGAGATTATGGAAACACGGAATTATGGGAATAATAAGAAACACATACACAGTTAGAAGAAACTTATTGTTTCAGCAAATGACACAGGAATTCTGCAACAAACACAGAGCTTCAGCACATCCATCTCAGACAGTATTGACACCAGCAATCACCATCAACAATTTTATTAACAAAAGTCCTCAGTATACAATAGAGTTCTTCAGGAGGAATCCTTTTACAACCGACCCTCAGTGCGTTATCTGAGGGGATATTTATACAAAATAGGGCATAAAATATCTTAGTGGAGAGTTATGGTGCAATAAATTGCACCACCAACTCTCTTACACAAAAGTAAATAATACATAAATGTAACCCTAAAGGCTGAGATAGCCGACATTCCTTTGTCAGTCAGATTTAACTTTTGGCTGCAAAAGGCAGCTGGTAACAGTGCATTAAATGCTACGTTCTTTGGCTTGATATTCTGAGTGGATTGCTGAGTCACCTGTTATGCTTGTTGTACCTGTGTGCTGGCCTGTTCTGCTGACCTGCTCTGCTGACCTGTTCCAAAAAAGGTAAACAAACAATGTGGATTTAACTGGGCAAAATTTCCAACATTGCTTGCCACCAATCAGCCGGGGGCAACTGATGTCTCCTCATTTTCACCACTACCTCATCTGCCTCTGTAAGTCTGTAAAAATTGGGAGGCACTTCGAATAGGTGATTGATCTCATGTTCTAGGTAAAATAAATTCTCCAGCTTGTCATAAAGGGTTTGCCCAGATGGGGGCCCTGTTTCTTCTGTGGAACTGCTGGAGGCTGTGATCTGATTTTCTACATATTTGTCAACCCTTATCATATAATGCTTATAGGGCAGCAGCTGCCCTGTACCAGATACCAGACTTGGGAGACCTTTGTCCTGCAAAACAGCCATTTTGGCTCTGAACTGATCTATTTCTTCTTTCATCTCCTGGCACTTCCTTTCTAGTGTTTGACTGAAATTCCTCAGTGTTAGCACCTTTTTGGCAGTGAGGATTGCCTCCATTCTGCTGGATATTTGCAATTCAGCCAGCTCCTCCCTAGTGCGGTTATTAAGGAAGTGGATCATTTTATTTGCCTGTTCAGGCATTATTCCCAGGATTGCCCTGGCTCTCTGAATTTCTGTGTGAGCTATTTCTGATAGCTCTACCTGCTCAAAAATGGATTGGATGGACCTCCATTGTTTTTCCATGGATTTGCAGATCTTAGCCCACACAATCCTTTTTATTTCTGCTAGGGTGTCGCCCAGCATTAACTCTTTTTGTAGAGTTTTTATTTTGGCCTCCAAGGCCTTTACTTCTTTCTGCTTTTCTGCCACAGTCATTTTTGACTTGTCATAACTGGCTTCCAGCTTGGCCAGTTTCTCCTTGGTGACATTTATTTCTGAGACTTGGCCCTCCAGCTCTTTGACAGCCTTCATCATTTCTTCCATGCTTAGGTTGGATTCTGCTGCTGCTGTGGCTCCCACGGTTGCTCCAGTTGCTGATGTGGCAGTGGTAGGCGCTGGAGTTGTGGTAGGAGCTGCTGTTTTTTGAGCTGGAGGGGCAGATTGGAGGTTTGTGGAGGTCTGTGGTGGCTGGGAGGCAGCCTCCATCTCCACTATCCTCTGGTTCATGGCCAGGAGTAATTCCATAGCTTGGTCCACCTGTTTTTCTTGGGCCAGCTGTGCTGTGTCAGGATGGATAGTAGGAGGCAATTTTGCCTGCCTCCTTAATGCAGCTATGTCATCATCCTTTTTCTTCATAAGGGCCTTGATGCCCTTAGGATCCTTTGGGTCATGCCCAAGATCAACGATTATGTCCTCCAAAGTTTTTATTCTATTGTCTTTGGCGGAGGAGGACAGTCTTTCCACATCCAGCTGTCTGTTGGTGTGCTTCAGTGATTCTTTTAGCTGATGGGCCAGCATTGCCCTATCAGCAAGTGTAGCATACACCATTTCCCCGGTTTTCTTGTGCAGCTCAATTTGGTCCATGGGGTGTATGTCTTTGGCAAAGACCTCCAGATTAGTTTTGTAGTAGTCAGCTGGGATCTTTGGGTGTGGAACTCTAGGTCTAAGATGAGTAAATATCATCTTTTCATCCTTGAAGTCAAAGGCAGCCATCAATCTCTGTTTTTTGGCTGGGGTGGTGTTGAGGAACTGCTCATATAGCTGCACTCTCAGTAATTCATTTTGAGCCTTAATCTCCATAAAACCCTCTTTGACTGTGGCCGGTTTCTGTCCCTGCTGTCTGGAGGAAGATACATCCACCGTGTGCTGTTGAGGCTGTGCTATGCTGGTGGTTGTCTGTTGGCTTGTTTGCCTTTCCCTGTTTTGGCTTCCTTCCAGCTCTTCACTTATTTCTCCTTCAGCTTCAGGGTCTGTTCTTGGCCTCTTGGCCTCTGGTTGCTGCACTGACCCTGTAGGAGATGTTATTTCTTCTCTGTCCCTTTTCTTCCCTCTCTCATTGTTTAGAGGGGTTTGCAATACTAGGTTTTGGATTTCTTCAGTTTGCAGGGGAGGAGCCTGTGTTGTTTGCTGGTCTTTTGAGGCACTAGGCTGCCCTATTTCTGTTTCTTGATGCTCATCCATCTTCTCCTTTCCTTTGGCAGTTGTTGCTGGAGCTTGTTGTCCTGTGTAGTTGAGGTGCCTTCTCCTGTCTGGATTGTTTGCTTGAACACCTGTTGACAAGAGTCCAAGTCAAGAGTTTTTTCCAGGTCCTTTACATTTTGTTCCATTAATTCTTCCTGAGTCAATTCTTCTACTATTGATCCAGGCACCCATTCATCCTGATTTGCAAATGATTGTACTTGTGAGAGGGGGGAGTGGTCATAGGCGTGCAGCCTGAATTTGACTCTTCTTGCACTTATGAAACCTTCAGGGTCATAAGGGACCCACCAGAAACTCTTCTTGAGTCTGAGTTGCTGTCCTAGTATTTGATCAGCTTCCTGCCAACCATCCTTTTTGTTCATTGTGAATGGGCCTAGGTGATCCCTGAATTTCAGGTTGGCCTTCTTCTTGGCACTTTGAAAATGTGTTAGGTCTGAGTTTATCAGTTGCCTATAGTATTCTAGAGCAAATAACCTCATGGGAACGTACTTCAGGAGTCTGTATGGATAGAGCTCACAGCCATAAATTCTGATGACAGAGTGGTTTTGGTACAGGTACCAGTCACCAATTTTGTAGATTCTGGATAGCTGCAAAATCTTCTGCATATCCCTGGATAGTCTTGCAGGGGGAGTCCTCTTTAGCAGGTAGATGACTGGATATACAAATTGATCAATAAACTCACAGTATGAGTAGGGGGAATCCTGAACCTGGTGAAAGACTGAAGACTAGAAGATCACAAACCTTCTTTCCCCTTGTGAGTCTAGCTTCTTGATTGAGCATTGGAAGCTGTCTGTCTGATAATACAAGAATAAATGGTAAATGTATGAGGAATATTTAAATATTGCCTCTCTGTCCAGGCTAGTCAACTGATCATGTATCTTGACTGCAATGTACTTGGCATAGTTGTATTTGATGTCAGGGGGCTGCATAGGGCTGTATGCAGATAGCATGACCAGCACAGTTGTGTCAACATGTTCATTGGTGGTGAACCCCAGCACAGAGGTCACCATGTCTATCAGCAGCTTGCCTACTTCATTGAAATCCTTATATGAGAAAGGGGGCGGCCCAGAGGGCTGGCAGTCTGCCTTCATGAATTTTCTGGCTATGGCTTCAATGTCTGGAGTGGAAAGTCTGGAGTCCACATCTAGCAAATAATCCATGGAGAAAGGGTACAGCAACTGGGTCTGTTTGTAATTAAGCATCTGGTTAATGGAGTCTGGAGTTATGTGAAAAAGGATGCTCCCAGATGGAGACTTCACAGCCCTGAGATCCGGGTCATAATTTTCTGCACACAGATGGATAATTTCTGGGAATATATTGACAGAAGGCAGAAAGTAAATGGGCAAATTGGACTGCCATATCCCATACAGGTCACTGCTGTCTAAATGAGTGTTCCTTAGCTGACAGTAGGTCTTCAAATGGTTTCTTGGTGCCACAAAGTCTGTGATGAGAGCATCATCATCCACCAAAGGTACAGCTTCTAGGTCTCTGTTGGGTGGGTTAAGGGGTAAAGCAGCTGAAACTTCCATCGTTTTGGACTTTGCTGGCAGTTTACAGTGCCTCAAACTTGGTTTTTAAGAGGTATATTGCTCTCTGTCTGCAGTGAGTAGTCTTGGAAGTTTTTAAAAGGCTGTCACAGGTTTAACTGTACTGGGGGGCACTCTGTCTCAATGTGGCAGAGTGTTTTTTAGCTGGATAGCTGGTCAATTGCAGAGGTTTGCTTATCAGAGGTGAAGGAGGATGTAATGCAGTGTTTTTTAGCTTGTGGCTGGGCCCTGTAGTTTCCCTTTTGTTGGGAAAATTGGGCAGAGTTTCAGCTTGTCGCGGGTTTCTCTGACAGTTTTTTGTACAGGGGTTACAGAGGTCTCACGGGCAGCTTTGAGGGCGAATTTTAACCACAGGGCTTCTTGAATTACAGTAGCAATTGAGCAGGAAAGAGGATTTATATGGACAATGAGAGGGCAAGAGGGTGCCTGCGGCGAAATACCTGTTTTAACGGCGTACGGGCAGTTGCAGCGGTCGAAAAGGTTGGATTGAGTATGGTTGAATCGACAATGGAGGTAGCAACAGTTGTAGCGGATGACTTTTGGCTTCTGACCGTTGGAAATCAAATTCGCCTTCAGCTGAGCTCTAGGTTATTCGGCAGCAAACGTTAAAAAACAACGTTTTTTTTCCCTTTTTATGCATTTTGGGCGAATTGGCGCTTTTTTTGTGATGACGTCATGCTGACGTCACGGTGGGCCCAAGGTACGGAGGGGATGACGTGGCAGGTGACGCGGATGCCCAGGTGGCATGGACGCTCAGGTGGCATGGCCATGGTGGCGGGGTAGTCAGAGTAATGCGTGGGGTCGGGTGAGGTGGATGCACGGCAGAGGTCAAAGGTGGGGTGACGTCACGCTGACGGAGGCGTGACGTCAGTGTGAGGGGGAGGGTGGTAAGCAATCTCCCCGGCAGGCCCTCCGGCGGTAAGTGGTTTGGAGGGGGGGGGCAGCGAACACATCCCGTGCCTGACACGTGGCAGGGGTACGGCGGTAATACCGCCCATCCCCCGGGCGTAAAAGATCGGGCAGGTTCACAGGCGGATCAACCGCCCACCGTTGGATGGCGGGGCGGGAGATCGGACGGCTGGCGGAGATCGGGACATGCCGGCGGGTTTATGCAGTGGGACCCGCCCATTGATTTGACATCTTGTTTTAATAAAAGGCGCGCGGGGGGGGTAAACCATAGTTTTTTGGGTTTTATTGGTTTATTTGCCCACGCGCTTTTAATTAAAATTTAATTTTTTAACTTTAGACAATGGGTTTTTTGGGCGGAGAAGGGGAAAAAGGATTTTTTGGGGTGGGGAACCTTTTAGGAGCTATCTTTTTGCAAAAGGGTCATGGGTAGGAGTGGCTTTTTAATAGGTTTTTTCTTTGCAAATAAGGGTTAAATGACCAGAATGACTTAGAATGAGAGGAGGTGACCTGGGAGGTTCATCAAAGTGACCAGGTGTCATTTTGATTCCCTTTTAAACAGACCATATGGCTATAGTACCAGGGGAGGGATATTTATAGACATTTTGGGGTTTATACACCATGGTGTTTACAAAAATAGGGATAATGGGGTATAGGGAGCTAAGTAGTAGGGTTAGTTGTCAATATGGAGGGGACAAAAATGGATGAGGGCTGGCTCAACCAAGTTTTCTTTGAAGATAACTTGAAATCAAGAGTAGATCAAAATGAAAAGATTTTTGCACAAGAAATGTGGCTTCTTAAAGCCATAAGAATATGTCAAAAGTTATAAATTTCTGTGCTCTGTGCACCTTGGGAAAGGGTGTTAGTAATGAGTGATATATAGATGAAGACAAGGGAGTTAGTCATGCTCCAGTGTGTTTCTCTTCTTGTAGATGTTTCAGCAACTTTGATTTTGGAAGGGACACCACTTCTGCAACCCCATCTACCTACCCAACTAGTTCTCCTAACATTTTTTGTTCCTTCTTGGAGGGTGCATTTGGACTAGCAAACCCTTTGAATGCCTTTTTCTTTTCATTGGTTTTTGCTTTCATTTCCTATCTAATGCAACCCTTATTCCTTCCAAGGTCCCAGATTAAGCAGTTGGGAACCTTAACTTCTCTACCTAGCTACTTATCTGCCAAGATTTAACAGTTTGAACAGATTTCCTTCTCTATTCTACAACATGAAAATTGAAAATATGGCATGATCCAGTTTAGACTGTTGGATCATCAATCACAATTGAGTTCCCATCAAGATTGAGACACCTTGTCTGCTTGTAGAAATATGGGATCTTTGCATTCAAAGCAGAGCATATTTGGTCCTTTTGATCACCAATCATGAAATATGAAACCTATTGGTATAGATATCCAACAGTGGCTCCACATGGGGATGGTTTTTCTTTTGAAAGACCAAGAACAGCAGGTCAGATTTCCTTGGGTCTTGACTGTGTGTGCCAACTTTCTTAGATCTGTTGCTTTGACATGCTTTTTTGTACCTCTCTTCTTGGTGGACCTCTGATTTCTTTAGCTACTGCTGCCAGCTATCTGAAAACTGTAAGACAATTTTTTACATATATGAAAAGATATATACAACAACTTATGTACAAAGGGTAACTCAGACTGCAATTATGGGTGATATTCAAAATAGTGTTTGAGCATCCTGCGATTGACAGGACCTTCATCCAAATTAGTTTCATCAAGGTTCTGGAGAAAATAGGTGTTGTTTCCCTGTACTGCTTGAACGACAAATGGCCCTCTC